>JBBPPA010000529.1:0-20519 GCA_038091735.1 Leccinum pellstonianum | reverse complement strand
GTGCAACGTGATCCCACCAACGCCTCCGCATGGTTCGATCTGGGCGTGAAACAACAAGAAAACGAGCGTGAGGCCAAAGCCATTCAAGCGCTCGAGCGAGCCATCGATCTTGATCCCTCCCACCTGCCTGCATGGCTTGCGCTCGCGGTGTCGTATACCAACGATAATCACCGGCTGGGAACATACGACGCGATTCGGGAGTGGGTGCTAAGGCACCCCAGGTACGAGTCGGTCGTGTCGAGCAGCGGTTTGGCCACACACCCGCGGGGCGACTTTGCGGGATTAATCAACGTCCTCATTCAATTTGTGACGCAATCGGAACAACAAGGGGATGCTGTGGATGCAGATGTGCAGGTCGCGTTGGCGGTCTTGTTAAACACGACGGAGGTGCGATTTATTTTTATTTCCGTTTTTTTAATTCATTGGTTAATCATCGACTTGTGATCCTCAGGATTACTCCAAAGCGGTAGATTGTTTTCTCACGGCGCTGGCCGTTCGACCGGACGTATGTGTGTTATGAGACTTGATGTGCACACTTCCTGATGGTTAGTGAAACCCTTTTAGGATTGGTTGCTGTATAACCGCGTTGGTGCGACGATGGCCAACAGTGGCAAGGCTCACGACGCCCTGGAATATTATTACCGTGCCCTCGATCTGAACGCTGGCTATATCCGTGCGAGGTGCGTGTTTCGCCTGAGCGTTCTGTTCTCGCATTTCTCACAGCTTGACTACCCGCTTCCAGATTCAATCTCGGTATATCATGTATTAACCTGCGGGTGAGTCGATCCGCCGGTCTTTTTTTGTTTTTATTTTTATTTTTATTTTTTTCATTTCCGTGATGGCATATGCTGTGGCCTCGCTGCTGCTGTGTTTCTTTTTTGGTTTTAGCGCTACGAGCAAGCGACGTCTCACATCTTGGACGCGCTCGTGTTGCAAGACAGCGACGGCGTCAAGGAGGGCACGGGCATGAATGACGTGCGCGGGGTAACGTCGTCGACACTCTGGGACAGTTTGAAGACGACGTGTCTGCATTTGCAGCGTGCCGATTTGGCGTCCATGTGTGATCGTCGGGATCTAGATGGTGTGTGCTCGTCTGTCTCTGTGTGTATAGGTGTGGGCGTGCTGCTGATTGTTGCGTTGAATTTGGTGGGGGCGGGATTGCATGTGTATACAGGATTCAGAAGCGCGTTCGACTCCAACGCATGATGGGCCGCTTTGGGGGAGTTGAAGGCGTCGTCGGAGACGTTTCTATTTTAACGATCGTGTCGGATTTTCATTATTATCATGGTGAACGTGGCGTACCGACGACAAGTATCGTTATCACTTTTTTTGTTGAAAGAAGATAAAAGGAAGATAAAAAAAAGTTTGGCGACAGCGAAAGGTGGCGCGACGGCGAGAGTTACTGTGTGGGTCCGCAGATGTGCCAGTAGACGTTGTTGACATGGAGGTATGCAGTGAGGGACTCCGCCGATAGCTATGTCGGCATCCAGAAAGAACAAAAATGAAACAAAAAATTGCTGAGGAAAGTGTCGAGTTACGACATACAACTGGGCCAAGATGAAATAAGGAAACTGCTCGACGAGCTTGAGGATAAGTATATATCTATGAGTCTCCAACTGTGGAGCATGATGGTACACGAGGCTCCACATGTGACAGATATTTCGGATCAACTGTGCCACTACATTCATCCGCAGTCGAGGCACACCACTCGGTCCGATATCGTCAACTCGGAGGAATATCTAGTTCGAGAGAAAATCTTGTAGTATGGATATATCGCGATAGGGAACAAGGAAGCACTAGTAATATGTATATGAAGATGATGGAAGTAAAAAGAATACTAATTTATCGAGATCAAGTAAGTTATACGGTATAACCGTGATCATACAGACCCAAGCTAGGAGTAAATTTCTATCGGGTATCCTGCATACCTTCCAGTCTGTGATTCCACAGATCCAAAACCGGGCAACGTGTCTAGTCAATGTCAGAATCCCTCAGCAAACTTTCACTCCAGTATGAGATTTCATCGTCATCAATAGTGCCCAAGAATGGTGTTGACAGCATGATATACGTCACGCCAGCGATCCGAGCATAAAACTCTTGTGTAGTACGGGTATAGCTTACAGTTGCAAGCCTCCCAAGCATGAAAATCAAGCATGCGGTCCGGGCGCACGATGCCAGCAAGAAAAGTGGAAATGGCTGGAATGGACTCTTCCTCGATGATGGAGTCAAGGACGTCGATGTAAAATATTGTCCGCAAGCTGGATCTGGAGCTCGTGATAGCCGATCGATCTGGCAACGCTTCGCTGGCAGCGGTATAGCCGCGCGTGTCGATGACAAGGGAAATGTGATTCAGCGACGGACATTTCAGCAAGAGTTGGAGTAGCCCGTCCGGCGTGATCCCACCAAACACCCTCTCCGGCCTGTTCCAACCTGTTTCTGGGTTGATGGAAAGGAAATCGAGCTGTGGCCAAGCTGAAGCGAGCTCCAGCAGTGCGCCATCAGCAAGGGCTACATGACCCGCGACTCGCAGCTCCAGATGACGGATGTTGCTGAATACCATGATTAGCCGCAAGTCGTTGGGGGTAAGAACGGGTTTCGTGGCCCAGCGTTTGACAGTGTGATAGGTGGTAAACCCTTGATCCAATTGCAAGCGAACAAGGGAGCAGTTGATACAAGCATTCTGCAGAATCTTCAAGAATGGACTGATGCTCTTGGACTCGGAAGGATTGTCGACGGCATATGCATCAAGTTGCTTGATAACTGGCAGTGTCATTTGGGAAAGTAACCTCGAAATTGATTCCAAGTATCCAGAGTCGCGTGAGAATCCCAACCGTTGCAAGCTCGGGAAGATGAGAGGCGAACTGAGATTAGCGATGATGTCATTCACCAATGTTTCACTGAGCGTGAAGATGAGCTCGGTCAACGCAGGCAAGAAGGAGAGGTGTGTCAGGTCATCCCCGTCCAAGTTAAATCCAGGACAATCCAGGATTCGAAGGTTTTTCCATGGCCACGTAAATACGTCCAGGGTATCACTGGCACTATTTTTGAACATGTTCATTGGTTGTCGGTGTACGGTAATCTTCTTGAGGTTGGGGTATAGTTCCGAAAGTGGCTTGAGATAGTCCCGACCTAGGCACGGTCCCGGGGCCGTTGTGTCGACGGTGACGTCGATGAAAGTCAGAGATGGGGTATGCTGGTGGGGTGGAGAACACATGATTCCTTCGGAGAATCTGCAAGTCAAGAAACGGAGGTTGGGAAAGAGTGTGTCATGGTTGCGGACGGTTTGCCGGAGAACAGGTTCCCAGTCAAATCCCAGGTCAAAATACATTATGGTCCGGATGCGGCGCGTGTAACTTCGGAGGATGTCCCATTCATCCTGACTGAGCGCTCTAGAGAATTTATATGTCTTGGTGTACTGGAGAAAGAATGAAGTGAAAGGTAATCACTCTAACGTCGCGATAAGTTGATGCATGGAAGGAATCGACTCACGTGTGATGTTTGACGGCATGCATCCGGAAGACATCGTGCTACGGGGGACATGTCTCTCAATACCGACCAAAGGACGTCCAGGGCCGGTCCTTCGAAAGCACGACACGTCCTGGCTAAGACCGCCATGTCAGAATTATGCTCGGATATTGGCCAAGGTCCACGGTATGAAGGCGGACGGAAGACATGACGGAAGATATTCAACAAGATCTCTGGGATTTGGAGCGCACGATGCATTGTTGCGACTCACGGCACCAAGTGTGATTCGATGGCCTGGGAACTTTAAATGTGGTCAATCATGATCGGGTGCAAGGAGGGACGACGATTGCGTTCCCGTTATTAATATCAAGACATTTCCTTTGCATGTGATTCTCAACAACACCGTGACTTCCCTTTTCGGGCGAGCATAGCTCTTTGACAATGGACGCGATCAAATCCATTCGTATCCACAACGAGGACGACGACATCGACATCGACAACCAGCTCTTACTTCCGCACACAATCGAGTATGTTCAGAGTAAGACCGTGGATCATGCTCATGATGTCATCAAGTCGATGAAGGTACCTCTATCGCTATCGAGTACGAGTAGGGGCAGGCAAGGGAGCAGTGGGTAGCGGTTTCGAGCCTGCGAAAGCTCTCATCAGGGGGCTTGCTGCTACCCCGACCGCTGCCCATCCGAGTCCGTTTAGGGTTCAGCTACCTATTGAGGGAGTTTGCCAGACTCGCAGAGGCGACTGAGGCGATACGAGGGCGCGACCCCGGATAGATTGGTCGCATAGTGGGGTACACGAGTGTGGAGGAGGGAGGCTTCCTGCTCGAATGAGAGAATGAGAGAGAGAGAGAGAAAAGGGGGGGATCCCACAGGTGGTGCGGGCACGCGAGGCCTTTTCAGGCACTCGCCTGCGCTTCCGAGTCTGCGCTGCCATGCAGTCCCCACGTTGGGATCATGCCAATGTGGGATCGCTCTTCGCCATCCGTAGATAGTATTAAATGAAGCGACACAGATCCTGAATAAGGTTGTTTTCGTCAGACGAGGTGAATAAGAGAAAGGTAAATCGAAGCACACCGAGATCAACGACGTTTCCCTCGAATATATCCTTGACCTTCGCCTCAGCAACCAAGAACGCAGCCCAGTCCGAGGTATATCGTGTGCCGTTTTTGTCGACGGTGATGGGTGCCGCATATTGCACGTGCCCGATGTCGCGGTGGAGTTCGATATCGGACCAGTATTTCATGACTTTGCCGTGGAAGACCCCGAGATCAGCGATAGCTTGGTTCTCCTCGTCCAAGTTGCGTCGAGTCAGCCTAATCTCTGTCACGGTCTCCGCGTCCTGCACCTCCTTCGCCTCCAGTTTGACGACCTCTCGGGCCACAACATCAGCGAGAATGGTGTGATCAGCAATGGCCTGCGTGATCTCAACGAGGCCGCGATGGAGTCGACGCATTCCACAAACCCGAACGTGGTCCATGGGTGCGCCGCCTTTGTGTTCGTAACCGACGGTGGTGTTCCTGCGCAGGACATGGCAGTTGCTGACACCGTAAACCTTGTTCCTGGGGTTGCCGTCCTTGTCCCGGTTCTCGTGGAACCAGAGTGTAAGAGTACCCTGGACATCCTCCTCCTCCATTTCTTCGGTCGCAAGGGGAACGCCGAGATGAGCAGTGAGGAAGCGTCGAACGTGATTGGCGGGGTTGGTGCTGCCGACATGGCGCATAAGAGGGGGGCCTGCTAGCCTCTGTGGGACCGCCTCGCGCCATTCCACCACAACACCCTCGACTCCGTTCTTCAGCAGGAGCGCAAGGATCTCCTGGGAGACATTGTGGGCGGCATCGGCGGAGGTAGAAACAGGAATGACGCCGACCCATATGACAATGGGACCTAGACTCCCCTTCGCATCCTCTCCCGGCGGTCTCTGGGTGAAGAAATCGACGGACGACCAGTCGATCTTTCGAGCCTTGATTGGGTCAAGAGTTTGGGGACCGACAGTGTCCCAGACACTATTCAGCGGGGTGTTGAAGACTCCGTGGACCGACTTGACGGGGACATGGGCGTATCTGCCGACGGGCTTGGAGAAGGGTATAGTGAAGAGGTCTGAACGGTACACGAGTTCCAGGTGGTCGCCGTCCCCAGTAATGCCGTTGTAATACGTCGTCCTCTCGTACTCATCAGGGGCGTGCTCGGAGACAACGGTGGCATCGCTGGCGATGGTGTTCATGATGTTGTAAACAGTGTTGAGAAAAGTCCGCAGATGGAGACGCAGAGTGGTTTGGGACGAGAAGAAGTGAAGGGCCTCTTCTTACACGGTCCCTTAGTAAAAGAGGTCTAGGTCTAGGTTTTAGTCTGGACCGGAATGCAATCTGTTGCTGTTGTCATGTACGTTGACATCGTTCGTGTTTGTTGACGTCATCCGTCCTCACCCTCATCGCGTCGTCTCGTTGTCGCATCGTCAGTCGGCGTTGCGCTTTCGTCACGTCGTCGTCGTCGCTCCTCTTCGTCCTCTTCGTCTCGCCCTCGTCTCCCTGCCGTGGTGTCTCCTTGCGCTGTCCGTCGGCGTCGCTCCCTCGTCATCACGCTGTCAGTGTCGTTGACATCTTCGCCACATCGCGTTCGTCGTCGTTGTCATGTCGTCACGTCGCGGGGTGGGGGCATGCGCTGTTGTCGTGTCCTCGCGATATGGGGGTGCGCTGGGGGAGAGAGGGGTGAGCCCTGAGTGAGGGAGTGAGACGTATGTCGTCTCCATCGGCCACCGCACAAGCTTCTCGATTCGCGCCTGTCGACCAAGTGTCCATGTGCGATCGTCGGGATCTAGATGGTGTGTGCTCGTCTCTCTGTGTGTAGGCGTGTGAGCGTGCTGCTGACTATTCAATGTGTTGAATTTGTTGGGGCGGGGTTGCATGTGTATACAGGATTCAGAAGCGCGTTCGGCTCAAACGCATGATGCCCTTTTTCGGGGAGTTGAACGCATCGCCGGCATCCTCCATTTTAACGATCGCGTCGGATATTTTTAATATCACGGTGAACGTGGCGTACCGACGAGAAGTAAGTTGTCACTTTTTTTTTGTTGAAAGAAGATAAAAGAAGATAAAAATATTGATTGGTGACAGCGGAAGGTGGCGCGAAGGCGAGAGTTACTGCGTGGGTCCGCAGATGGCGGCCTGCCAGTGGACGTTGTTGACATGGAGGTATGCAGTGAGGGACTCCGCCGATAGCTATGTCGGCATCCAGAAAGAGGAGGAAAGGAAAAAAAAAATTGCTGAGGAAAGTGTCGAGTTACAACATACGACTAGGCCAAAATAAAATCAGGAAACTGCCACTCAACGTGCTTGAGAATGTCGGATCAGCTGTGCCACTACATTCATCCGCAGTCGAGGCACACCACTCGGTCCGATATCGTCAACTCAGAGGAAAATCTAGTTCGAGAGAAAATCTTGTAGTATGGATATATCGTGACAGGGAACAATGAAGCAAGTACTAATATATGAAGATGATGGAAGAAAAAATAATAACTAATTGATCGAGACCAAGTAAGTTCTACGGTATAACCGTGAGCATACAGACCCAAGCTAGGAGTAAAATTATATCGGGTATCCTGCATACCTTCCACCGTCTGTGATTCCACAGATCCAAAATTTGGTAACGTGTCTAGTCACTGTCAGTACCCCACGGTAAACGTATGCTCCTGTATGAGATTTCTTCATCATCTCTACACTGCCCAAGAGCGATCTTGACAGCACGATATACGCCATCCCAGCGATCCGAGTAGGTATTAATTGTGTAGCGCGAGTATTGCGCATAGCTCCACCAAGCAAAAAAATCAAGCATGGGGTACGGGCGCACGATGCCAGCAAGAAAAGTGGAAATGGCTGGAATGGACTCTTCCTCGATGATGGAGTCAAGGACATTGAAGTAAAACACTGTCGGCAAGCTAGATCTGGAGCTCATAAGAGCCGACCGATCCAACGTTTTGCTGGCAGTGGTATAACCGCGCGTGTCGATGACAAGGGCAATGTGATCCAGCGACGGACATTTCAGCAAGAGCTGGAGTAGTCCGTCCGGGGTGATCCCACCAAACACCCTCTCCGGCCTGTTCCAACCTGTTTCTGAGTTGATGGAAAGGAAATCGAGCTGTGGCCAAGCTGAAGCGAGCTCCAGCAGTGCGCCATCAGCAAGGGCTACATGACCCGCGACTTGCAGGTCCAGATGACGGATGTTGCTGAATACCATGGCCAGCCGCAAGTCGTTGAAGGTAAGAACGGGTTGCGTGGCCCAGCGATCGATGGCCGGATTAGTAATGCCATGTTTATGACCCAATTTCAAGTAAACAAGGAAGCGGTTGATACAAGCTTTCTGTAGAATCGTCAAGAATGGACTGACGCTCTTGGAAGGATTTCTGTCGGGATGTAAATCGAGATGCTTGATAACTGGCAGTGTCATTTGGGAAAGTAACCTCGAAATTGTGTCCAAGTCTTCCCAGCCGGATGAGAATACCAATCGTTGCAAGCTCGGGAAGATGAGAGGCGAACTGAGATTAATGTCATTCGACATTTTGTTCAGCCTGAGCGTGAAGCTGAGCTCGGTCAACGCAGGCAAGAAGGAGAGATGCGTCAGGTCATCCGCGTCCAAGTTAAATCCAGGACAATCCAGGACTCGAAGGTCTTTCCATGGCCACGTAAAGACCTCCAGGGTATCACTGGCACTGTATTTGAACCCGTAATTTGCTAGTCGGAGTACGGTAATCTTCTTGAGGTTGGGGTATAGTTTCGAAAATGGCTTGAGATGGTCCCGACCCAGGCGCGGTCCGTGTGTTGTAACGATAGTGATGTTGATGGAAGTCAGAGATGGGGTATACTGGTGGGGTGGAGAACACAAGGTTCCTTCGTCGAATCTGCATGCCAAGAAACGGAGGTTGGGAAAGAGTGTGTCATGGACGATATTTTCGTAGACGGTTTGCGGGAGAATAGATTCCCACTCAAAGCCCAGTTCTAAATATACTATGGTCCGGATGCGGCGTGTGTAATTTCGGAGGATGTCCCATTCGTCCTGACTGAGCGCTCTAGAGAATTTGTATGTCTTCCAGTTGGTTTCCTGGAGAAAGAATGAAGTGAAAGGTGATCACTCTTTAACGTCGCGATAAGTTGATGCATGGAAGGAATCGACTCACGTGTGATGATTCACAGCATGCATCCGGAAGACACCGTGCTATGGGGGACATGTCACTCAATGCCGACCAAAGGACGTCCAGGGCCGGTCCTTGGAATGCACGACATGTCCTGGCTAAGATTGCCATGTTAGGATCATTACTATTCTCGGACTCCGAGTCGGATCTTGACCAAAATCCACGGTATGAAGGCGGACGGAAGATATGACAGAAGATGTTCAACAAGATCTCTGGGATTTGGAGCGCACGATGCATTGATGTGACTCACGACACCAAGTGTGATTCGATGGCCTGGGAAGGTGATAATCAGATGGGTGCTAAGAAGATGTAGAAGCGCGCACAAGTAGTGAGGGGACTCCGAGTCGGCGTGAAGGGTATGTTGTAACAATATTAGTCGTAAGGTCTTGTTATAAGACTTCTCTGTCAGGTACATCGCCGTCTCAATCATGCATTTTAAGTTTCACTACCACCGGCCCAGGCTGCGCTTGTTTCGGTAGTTCGAGGTCGTGCATGGAAGATATGCTCAGATCTGTGATTCCCACGTCAGCCGCCTATTTAGCGGTGATGTCAGGTGGTAGCTGTCACGCTAATTTCTAGCTGTATTTGAGACAAACATCCGCCTCCTTCAATAACTCTCCATTGTCTCGCAGCCGCCTAGGTATGTAGCTGTCACGCTAATTAGCTGCATTTGAGATAAAATTCCGCCTCCTTCAATAACTCTCCATTATCTCGCAGTACACTTAGAAAAATTGTAGACCTACTAGTTACCGTACGAGTAATTCTAGTACAGTCGACTCCCTCTTAAGCGATACTCTCTATGATTGCCTTCGTTAGGAAGGTGTTTATTGTGTAATCACATTGCCACCCGAACTGCATTTGGAATTTTTGCTTTCCCACAACGATGAGGGTGACTTGATCAGAGCCAGTAATTAACTACTCGTGCTGAAGCCCTTCGAGGTGCACTGGCTCTGCGGAACTACATGAAACACCTTGACGATCCGTTCTTTCGTTAGGTGGAATTAATTTCAGATCCATTCGGACAAAAGACACGAGCATTGCAAGCTCGAAGCATGAAAAATATTAAGATCACATCCTATTTCACTTGGATGTATTAGACTACGCTACTAGACAATAGACCCTAGAAGTTTCAATAGATGTCTCATTTTCTCGCTCTCTACCAGACCCGATACTCTCTCGAAACCGAGGCATATCGCTTAAGAAGGAGTCGACTCAGGCTGTAGACTATATAGATACGGGGGACGGAGTGCGCGAGTGCGCAGAATTCCACATTTTCGAACTCCGTACTACTTCAACCACCAATTGATCCGGCGATCGAGATTGTGCCGGACTTGGCAGCGCGTTACATAAGTCCTTGAACTCGCTTTCTTTCCCGGACGTCCCGATGCAACTTGGTACTTTTGCTGCGCATATAGTCGTCGACGGCGTTCCTCTTAAGGAGTATGACATCGTGTTTGAGAGTCCAAGAAAAGCTACCTGCTGGATTGCCTCAGAGGAGGGAAAGGTATGTCATATACACGACGCCACTTCTATCTCTTTCCGGCTTCAACTTTGACGGGACTAGTCATTTGGTGTGCAATGGAAATGTCACGAGAAGCGGCGCACCGCAGGCACTAGGGGGGATGTGACTTTGGACGGAATCTCTGGTGGACATGAATGGATTCACCCTGGGATCTTGGGCAAAGGCAACTCCGTGACTAGGTCGAGCTTCGTATCTGGTACAACGAAGTGGGACTTCATGTTTACTCGAGTTGAGCTCAGTGGTAGGTTTCTGTTCTCTTTGGAATGCTATGGCCAGAGTTGAAGATGGGCGTTGTGGCACAGATGACGATTCCCTTTTGGAGAAAGTCATCCCCAAGGACTTCGGCCAGATTTGTCTAAAAATTGAACGTGGTACGATACACGAAAAACGTCGTTCTGACGGTCGCGCTAGGGAAGAATACTCCAAAGTATTTGGTAACAATAAATTTCACGAGAGATCCAAGAAAGCGACCGTCCATTGCGTTGGGCGAGTGCTGAATTCGCATAGAATGCATTTTGATAGCTGACCAAAATATCTTCTAGGATTGGACCGGGGAGAGACATAACAAGAACAACACATTCACGGTATAAACGGTATCTCGTTCCCAATAATAAGCCAAAAATCAGCTTCGTTTTCAAGTATCAGCCACTAAGTATTACCTTCCATTTACAAGTATATCACGGAATGTTTGACGAGAATTCCAGGTGTACTGCAAGCTAATGGGATCGCCCCAAGGCCAGAAGCTGTGAACCGTACCACTTCTGGAGGCGAGCCGTCCGAATTGCACGATCGCATCCATAATCTGGAGGTACTTGTCTTTTTTCCGCCTCCCCTATACGTCCCATCGTTCAATTTTTTCCTTATGACAGAACGAGTTGAAGCGTCTACGGGACCAGATTCAGCCTGACGACGCTGAAGATCGGAAACCTAAACGGGTCAAGAGAGAACATCTGGATGAACAAGGGTCAAGACCGCGTGTGTTCGCTCCCGGGGAAGTCATCGATCTCACGTAGCCCCCCTCCATCTTTTTCCCTGCCGCATCGTCTCTTTTGCACATCGCACCATGATCTGTATGTACTTGTAGCATTTTGATCCCGTCAGAGGTTGGACTTGTCATCACTGTGATACTTATTGTCTGTGCCAGTCGAATGGACATGTCATTTTCTGTAGGCAGTAGTTATGACCGCAACGCGTGCTGCCGAGCCAACTCTATGAATTTGTCTGACCCCCAAAGTAGAGTTCGAAAGCACCATTGACAGAGGACTCCAACGGGTAAGGTTCTGACAAGGCCGTAGTATTAATGGTGGTACACGAGTCTTCGGATCACAAGAAGCATCTTGAATTCTCGTCGCATCACTATGTAGTACAACTTGGTGAACAGAAAAGAAAACTATCCGCAACCAGACAAGCCTAGGTTGTCCACCTTCCAGACTCCACGATATTCATTCTTATTTATACATGGCGAGAAATGCCTAGTAAAAGTCACCGTATGTCTCCCAAGCTGCACCCCAACACGAATATGCGTCATCCGTGTCGCGTCCAAGAGTGGTTTTACCAAAACCGTATACATTTCCCCAGCGAAGTTGGTATGCAGCTTGTATGTGGTCCGGGTACAGACGACAGGTCCAAGCCCGCCAAGCGACGAATTCGACATTGTCATAAGGGCTCATGACGCGAGAGAGGAAAATGGCCATGGCCGAGACGGTCTCTTCTTCAACGGTGGAGTCGATGACATTGATGTGAAACGTCCCCGGCGCATTCGGTCTGGAGATCGCAGGCAACTGAGCCGCCGCTTCAGTGGTATAGCCGCGCGTGCTGATGACGAGCGCGATGTGATTTAATGACGGACATTTCTGCAGAAGCTTGTGTACTCCGTTCGGTGTGATCCCACCGAACACCGTGTCGGGTCTGTTCCAACCTGTTGACTCGTTAACGGAAAAAAGTTCGAGGTATGGCCATGCCGATGCGAGTTCCAACAGCGCGCTATCCGTAAGGCCTATACGACACTGGATGTTGAGGTCTACGTGACGGATGTTGGTGAATGTGGAGATTGGCCGCAAGTCTTCGAGGGTAAGAACGGGGTACGAGGCCCAGTTCTGGGCAACACTCCTGTCAGACTGATGGTGCAACTGCAAGCGCTTGACGGAGCGGTTGATACAAGCTGTTTCAACAGCCGCGAAAAACCGAGTGACGCTCTTGGAAGGACAGTCACTAGCATATAAATCAAGTTCCGTGATGACAGGTAGCCTGATTTGGGCTAGCAACTTCGAAGTTGTTTCCAAGGATCCAGAACTGCGTGAGAATTTCAAGCGCTGCAAACTCGGGAAGATGAGGGATGCCGATGAGTTGAGAGCAGCAATGATGTCATATGTATCGATCAGCGCGAAGGAGAGCTGGGTCAACGCAGGATATCGGGAGAGATGTTCGATATCGTGAGCGTCTAAGCTGAATTCGTGACAGTCCAGGACATGAAGGTCTTTCCATGGCCAACTAAAGACACTCCGATTGTCGTGGAACTTGAACTTGCCGAGATCTCGGCTCAAGGTGATGTTCCTGAGGTTTGGGTACAACTCAGAAAATGGCTGGAGATAGTCCCGCACGGAGCACAGTCCGCCCGCCATGGGAACGGTGATGCGAATGGAAGTAAGAGATGGGTTACGCTGGTGGGGTGGCGAACACACAATATTGTCGGAGAACCTGCAAGTCAAAAAGCGGAGATTGGGAAAGAGTGCTAGGTCCCAGACGAGACCGTGACCGTTGCAGTTGGTTTGTGGGCAGACAGAACCCCAGTCAAATCCTGCATCGAAATGCACTATGCTCCGGATGCGACGTGTATAGCTTCGGAGGATATCCCACTCGGCTTGACTGAGTGCTCTGAAGAATTTATGCGTCTTGTTATACTGGCGAGAGCAAAAACGATTAGATCAATATCTGATGAGTTGATGGACAATGAAAAGAGACTCACCGGGGAAATTTGACAGGATGCATCCGGAAGACACCGCGCTATGGGAGACATGTCTCTCAAGACTGACCAAAGGATGTCCAATGCTGGTTCTTTGAATGCGCGACACGTCCTAGCTAAAGCGGCCATGTCTGGATTGTCGGAGATTGGCCATGGCCTGCAGTACGAGGGCGGATGAAAGACATGATGAAAGATATCCAACAGGATCTCTGGTATTTCAAGAGCATGATGCATCGCTGCGAGTGTAGGAGAACGTGAAATGTGAGTCGGAATGTTGATAAAGACCGAAGGCGCTAGAACGGTGAGAAAGATCTAGCTAAGGACGGCAACGTTAATCGGGAGCACTCAAATCAGCATGTCGTGCTAAATGACTATCGAGCGACGGTACTAGCAGGGTAGGCCGGACCATTGATCTGTTTACCATAAGGATGGACTCATCGGTCACGGTACCGGGTACAGATGCAAAAAGAAAGCACCGGCGATCCGGGATCAGGTTTCCCACCTTCAACTTCCTGGTCCGTGCACACGAACTGACTGACCACTTCCTTCCCCTTCCCGCAGTGACGAGCGCGGCTTCTCCGCATCCTCCTATCCGAGGTGGTCTAGCCGAGCACGTTATAGCGCATATCCTGCCATATTGAACCTCTCGCTGGCTTTCCGGAGCTCAACAATCCCCTCAACGACCGACCTTTGGTTCGCAAAGCTCTCCCATCGCCCGATTATGCCCATCGAACTACTTCACACCTGGTACTCTATTCTGACCCACCAGCCGAACCATTTTCTCATTGCGCTAATCAGCTTGAGGTTTTTTGGTCTGTATAACTCTGACTTGGCCCTCCTGACCCGTGATATTCCCTGGGACCTTGTGTAGCAGCGACACCCAAACTCTAATGCTATTCGCCGGCGCTCCGAAGGAACGGGATCTTGTGTTTACTAGAATAAAACTGGCGGGTAAGTTATTGTCCTCTGATTGGGCCAGGTCGGAGATACATGACACAGACGATGACTCCCTACTTGAGAAAAATATCAAACTTCGGCCAGATCTGCCTGACAATTCGACGTGGTAAGATATTCGATAACCACGAGATTAAGCCGCACCATTTCAACATCTACATAGCTTAGGTTTCACGGAATGACCAAGAAGGCGACCTTCCATTGCGTTGGGCAAGCGTTGAATCATGGGTGTGTCTCAATGACCCATCACAAGATTTTCTGGACTATTACACTCGTCCTATCACACTCGCCGACCTCACACGGGCTTGTCTAGCGCAATCGACTCCGGAATTGCCTTCCCACACGCACTGTGACGCACCAGCGATTCAGCGAATCCAGATTCGTGCAGAGACAACAAGCTCTACGCTCTCTCAGTTAATCGTTCCGTTCCTGTAGATATCTCTAGTAGTCGAGATTTTACAATGTATCGTCCTTGCCTCATTTCGCCGCCAGCAACGAAAGCAGACAGCAGAAGGGGATATTATGTAAACACAAAGGGCTTCTTGGTCACGTGTTCTCTAGACGCGTGACGCGTCGCGACTCATGACAGAAACACACCTTTGGACTTTTTCATTCTTTCCTGGACCACCAGATGCAACTTGGGAATTTTACCGCGAACATTCTCGTCGACGGAAAACCGTTGGATGAATATGACGTTATATCCCAGAGTACAACAGAAGCCACCTGCTGGATCGCCTCAGAGGAGGGAAAGGTACGTCACATCACGTCTGTTGCTTGTTCATTCTAACATTGGCGAGCCCAGTCGTTTGCTGTTCAGTGGAAATGCCACGAGGAGCAGCGTATCAAAGGCAATGATGGGCGTGTGGTTGTGGATGGGGTCAAGTGTGGATATGTAGTGATGTGCCCCGGACCCTTGGGCACAGGCGACACCGTCAGTCTATCGGAATTTCTTGGGCCTCGAACGGAGCGGGATCTTGTATTTACTAAAATTGAGCTCACCGGTGAGTCCTTGTCCTCTGAACTTAGGAGGTTGAAGTCTTGAAGATGCACTGTGACTAATGCGCAGCATAGACGATGATTCCCTTCTGCAAAAAGATATTCCAAAGAATCTTGGTCAGATCCGCCTGGTTATCCGACGTGGCGAGTTAGTCAAGAAATTACGTGACATAACAAGGGATGATTGCTCCATCATGCTTGGCGACAATAAATATCATGAAAGGGCCAAGAAGGCGACCATCCACTGCATTGGGTAAGTGATGAATTCATGTGACCTGTTGATAACAAAACTCTTTCTAGGTTTGGGCCTGAAAGAGCCAGGAATCTCTATACGCATTATTGGGATATAGTCCCTGATGACGAGCCAGGATTGACTTTTGTGTTCAACTATCAGTCGCTCAGTATGAACTTTTCATTTCTATCTGTATCGCAAGATCATTGACGAAGGTTCTAGGTATATTGCAAGCCAATGGCATCGTCCCAAGGCCAACAGTGAGCAATGCCACCGTCGAAGACAACGAACCATCCCAATTGGATGATCGTATACGTGATTTGGAGGTAGTTGTCCCGTTTCTTCGCCTCGTCACATACATCTCATCCCTCCAATCATTTGTTTTTGTGACAGAACGAGCTGAAGCGTCTGCGGGATGCGAGGGCAAATGACTCCGAAGACCGGAAACCCAAACGGTTCAAGAAAGAAGAAGAGCCGGATGTACGGGGCGTGTTTGTTCCAGGGGAGGTCATCGATCTCACATGACTTTTGTCTGGTTGAGTATGTCATCCCCCGTCTATTCACTTCTTGGACGTGCACTTTTGTTGTGCTTTTTTGGGTCTCAGATGAGAGCTACTAGTATTGAGAGCCACATATATGAGAGGGGGTAGGAGTGCCGCTACGACAGGGTCCGCTGATGCTGAGCTACTATAGTCCTTATCCATAATGACCTACATAATATATCTACGTTCAGCTAAAGATACACGATCAATCGAATTTGTACATGCAACAAGTCTTTTTTCCCCTTGACTTCTCCCCCAAAAAAGAAAACACCCGCTCGGATCCGAATCCACACCGAACGGTACAAATCTCATCAAGTCTACTTGTGCGCCTGAGCCTGTCGTGCGTTTCCAATGATAGGGACTTTGAATATGTTAGGATCAGAGATGGATTAATACGAAAAGTACGGTAGCAGAGCGCGAAAGCAAGCTTCAGATACTTTGATCGGATCACTCTACTTGTTTCACTCTCACATACTTGAGATCAACTCGGAACTCATTGCAAGAGGACTCCGAAAGATGACAACCAGGCAAGTAATAGTGGCAGCCTATCAGTGGATTATCAGATACAACAAAATTCTTCACAAAAATGAAAGAAGATAATGATAAAGAACTGGGGAATAATCGGGCTGTACATGCTACGATTACATTAAAGCGACAACCGATTCGCAACCTTTCTTCCCATTCGACAGCTTTTGGGTTCCAACCGAAAGCGATGAACCGTGCGTATGTGTATTTACTTCTTGTGGACGCCAATCACCGAATCGGCCGCATATCTTGGGATGACCTGGACAAACGATGAGGAGGGTGCTGCAAAATGGATTAGGCGCAACTTACCTTTGGATCATGAAGCATGTTGAACTCTTCCGTAGCATCGCGTCCAGCATACAGCAAAATCGCCTTCTCTCCTCCTGGGTGATCTGGCAAGAACGATGTGACATCGAGGACTTGCCCGTTCACGATGACCCAAACATCATCCTTCTTATTGTGCTTGGCAACATCTGCAGTTGTGAATGCTTTGGTCGCTGATGCTGCGGGGGCAACAGCGCTTGGTGTCGAGGGTCCAGGGGTAGTTTGTGAGGCAGAAGGTTGAGGTGCAAGTTGCCCTGCCAGTGCGCCAAGGCGACCACCAGCCTTCTCAATAACGGCACCCGTCGTTTGGAGAAGGTAGGCAGCTGCCGAGTCGCCAGAGACGCGCCCAAAGACAACACATCCCAGCAACGATGAACCACCGAGTCGGTTGGCACCGTGGACACCACCTGCGACTTCACCAGAGGCGAAGAGACCCGGGACTGGCTTTCCATCCTTGCCAACTACTCTCGATTCGGCGTCAATTTCAAGACCACCCATAGTGTAGTGGAGAACAGGTGTCATGACCGCAACATTGAAGTAGTCATTCATAGTCCAGTCTCCAGACGAGAAGAACTAAAAAGACATGTTGGCGTGGGAGGACAGACACATCGATAAAAGTAATCACCTTCTTGCCAAACGGGTCCTTCTTGGCCTTGACGCCAGCATTATAGGTGTCGAACGTCTTCTTTAGGTATGCAGGGGAGATGCCCATCTCCTTGGCGAGCGCCTCGCCACTCTCGAATCGTTTCATCAGGCCTCGGCCAACATAGTGCTTGCAATGCCATTCAATTTCGCGGGAAGCCTGGCCATTAAGAACGAGACGGATGGGGTACTGGTGAAGAGCGACACGTTAGTGTGCTAGATGAAACGACCATTGCAGACGAGATACCTTGCCATTCTCCCACATCTTACCAGTGACGTAATCACGGTGCTGAAGTTCGTCCACAAAACGATCACCGGTGTTGTCCAAAAGGAGACCACCAACACCACGGAGAGCTTCTGCAGCAAGGAACTTGACTTTGGCGTCCGGCTCGTTGGGGTCGACAAGACCTGTCGGGTGAACTTGGACTTTCTCTAGGTCGATCGCACTAGCACCGATGGCCATGGCCATCTTCTGACCATCACCGGTACAGTGGTCGCCATTGGTCGTCGGAAGGTCATAGTATTCGGGACGGTGCTTTTTCAATAACGAATCCGCAGTGAAGTCTGCAGCGTAACCACCAGTGGCCAAGATAACGGGTCCATATGCAGTCTCGGTCTTGCCGTTGCGGACAAACTCGGCACCATTTACAGCGCCTGATTCATCCTTGAGGAGTCTGGTAACACGGGCCTTTTTGTAAATCTTGACCCTGGTGGGTTGACTTATGGCCAAGTCCTCCAAACGTTCCATCTGGGCATAGGTAATAACCTAAGGAATTTGCAAGTCAGCACGCATGTGTAGTTACAGACCATCGAAAAAAGAGCACCATTCCAGGGAACTGGGCGTTGCCTCGGTGTGTACGAGGCTGGCTGTGGCCACCAAGACGAGCGACCTTGGAAAGGTCGAGGCTAAACTTGTTCTGCAACCAGTTCACCGCATCACCCGAGCGCCCAGTGAGAACATGAATGAGGTCATCGCGGGCGAGTTCGCGAGCCTAGAGCAACGAGATGAGATGAGATTCCAAGTTCTAATACCACTGGGAAGCGCTCACGGATTTCTTGGTGTCTTCGAAGAAAATTTTCGCATTGTCAGGAATGCCAGCCTCTTGTTGTGTTTGTGTGCCTGCGCCGTTGATGCCGGAGGTAGCTTTGGTGGAGTTTCCGCCCATGAACCTGAGGCACATCAACACACTGTCGCGTTTCGGTAGTGGGAATCACCCACCCTTGTTTGTCGAGGAGTAGTACGTTTGCACCACGCTCGAGAAGAGTGTGTGCTGCAGAGAGACCTGCGAGACCACCACCGACGACGATTACCTGAGCCATTGGATTGTGAAGAGAAGGGGATGATGGAGGATGGGGTTCAAGTTGCCGGAACGCCGCAACTCCTGATTTTGATGTAGTCAGCTGACAGCCAATCAGAAGCTCCGTAAATGTCCATGTGAATTCCGACGGTACGGATCCCCTTGTGCCCGTGATTTGTATACAAGTCTAAATCACAGCTACACACACGTCGCAGCAGTGCCGGACAATGTCTTCTACGGTCATTTCCTCTCCTTTCTTCACCGGCTCAATCACCACCAGTCCAGGCAATATATTCCCTGTTTGCTTCCCATTCTCCACATCTCCGTTCTCGAATATATCGCGGTGGGCTTCCACGTACGCCGGGTATACGATGTGCTCCCAGTACATTGGGGGATCTCGCCACAATGATCCCTCTGGGTTGAATTGGACTCCAAACGGATAGCCACGGGAGAGCGTTCCGTACGAACGAGCGAGCGGACCCGCGGATAGTGCGGGGATAGAGTGGTCCAGGTGTTCAGGTAGACGATACGCCCGACGAACGTGCAGGAGGTAGGCGGAGGTTAAGCGTATGGCATTAATGAGCGCGCGGGGAAAGCGTCAATCGCCGAAAATCTCAGGTTTCCAATATGATCGTGCTCTTACCTGCTGTGTGGTATCCGTGTCGTTCGTGTCTCCTCTGCTTGAGCACGTCGTGAGGCACTCGCAGGAAAAACTTGACGTCTAGTTTGTCTACAATCTCCTACGCAGCGTCAGAGAGAAAAGTGACTCTGCCAGGTGATCGCAGTATGATCACCTTGTCCCAATAGAGCAAAAACCCATCGAGTAGTCCCCATATGATGCGGATCCCCTTCTTACGCTGTTCCTCTTCAACTTCTTGAAAGCGCGCCTGTAATTCTTGGTAGGCGGAAACGGTGATAGGGATGTCCTTCTGTTCGTTTAGATGGTCGTGACTTATATGACCGAGAGGGATCTCTCCATTCTCCTTCATACTCTTTAGGAACTCCCGCAATCGGGGCCAATCGATAGCTCCTTGCGGAGCGTCCCAATCTGCAACGTTATGGACTGGGTGAATTGGAACCAATTCTTCGGGCTATCGAGGAGCGATATCGCTCAGTCTCAAGAGACTCGTGCTGAGCCAGAGGAACATCCTTACGGGAGCAAAATCCTGAGTGACCAGTCAATACATCTGCTTGCTATCATACCATGCACTTACGTCCTGATGGATTATGACGCTGTTTGGTAGGATATCTCGAAGGTGCTTTGCGAGGGTCGTTTTACCCGAACATGTTGCTCCCCTGGGGGAGTGGGATAGTGAGTATAGAACACTTCGATAGCGGTTATGCTGTAATACCCCACTGCGACGAGAACAACTCGATTCTGAAGCTCGCTCATCCTGGCAAACACTGAAAATCGTCTTGTACGTGGGGTGGTACACTTACACTGACTTTGTTCTTTCTGTCAATCGACACGGAGGGAATGGGAGGAAACTTGATGCGGTCAAGTGATAACACCGGGCCGACCAATGCCGAACTCCCTATCTGGGCGGTTTCCACGAAATGCTGAGCTGCCCTGTATAGTACAACAACATCGAATACAATCATCCAGAGTCCTTGCAATTGCCATCCTGCCACTCCTCAAGACTTCACTCTACTTCGAGCTGCCCCATCCGAACCAGCCACGGGTCTTGTTCTCAGCCTCGCGTGCTCGGCGCACAACCTCTTCCTTGCCCTCCTCGATCTTTTGCCCCGAGCGATCGCGGACGTCACCGATCTTTTGTTCCGCAGCGTTTTTGAGCTCGCCGTACTTGGCCTGTGTATCGTGGGCACTTTGCCGTGCCCGCTCTGTTATATCAGTGCCGAC
>JBBPPA010000528.1:0-20522 GCA_038091735.1 Leccinum pellstonianum | reverse complement strand
ACCCCACTTTTGCTGCTTCTCTCGGATGATGAAGTGCTAACAATCCTTTGCTTCGATTGGTGTCGTCATGTCGATACGTTGCATTCAGAGGTGCGGGTTACACCTTTGGCTCGGGTGTCGTACACAAATTCCTTGAGACGAACAACATGTCGCATATCCTCCGCGCGCACCAACTCTGTATGGAGGGTTATTCGTCCCTCTTTGACAAGCACTTGTCCACGGTATGGTCCGCGCCCAACTATTGTTATCGTTGTGGCAACTCGGCGAGTATCCTCGAGGTGGGGCCGGGAGGGAGCATGTACTTCAACGTGTTTGAAGCTGCACCGGAGAATGAGCGGGATGGGCCGACTCATCAGGCAGCACAGAACGCGGGTGGCAAAGTGGGTTTTTTCATTTTCTTCATCTTTCCCCGAAATCCTGTTATTGTTATCGCTGACATGAGGATGCTGATATGCATTTTAGCTCCCCGAATACTTCTTGTAGATGCTATGCCTGGCTCTGCCGTGCTACCACCCGTCGTTCGAGGTGGGACTGTGACCTCACCACACGTATGTGTAGCCCGTACACGCCACTGATTTGCTCGTCATCAATGTCGATACCAACGTCACTCATCATCATCTTCTCATCACCCGCTTCTCCTTGGGCGCCTTTCGGATGCTCGGATGCTATATCCGCGCGGTAATTGCCGAGCCTCATCGCATCCATGGCCCTCCTCATGTGCCTTTTTTCTTACTCACAATGTCAACATAGGTGGGGCTCAAAACGGATGATGGGATGGGAGGCGGATCATGTCGAGTTGTCGTGTTTTGGGTGACTGTATGTTTCTGTAACAGGGTTGGTTTTAGTTGGTGTTTGTGCGTATGTGTGTGTGGGAGGGGTGCGTGGGGTGGTGTTAATGGACCGTAGATGCACGCACATGCACATGGAAAGGGAGAAAGTCGACATGGTGTCGTCTGGACTGGAGACGAGGCCGCATCTGACAAGCGAGGTCATTGACGCGGATGCAAACATCGAACTTGTTCGTGGCTCTTCCTCCGATCACAGCTCTCAAATGCGAGCAACTAAGGAGATTAAGGGTCCCTGAGACGAACTTACCATCGTTCAATTCACAGATGAGCCCCTTGATGGCGATGCGTCATCGATTCATCAACGTTACCCGAGGTAACTGCTAGTGCTAGTTGGTGTGCGTGTGCCAGGGCACATCACGCATCATCGACATCAATGAGTGTGGTGACCGGTGGCCAGTCCCGGGCCGAGTCCGTCTTTGTGCATGCATCATCGAATTCGATGGCTGTCTGACATGTGTGGTAAGGGAGCTCGTACTGCAGTCCGTTTCGAGCCCGTTCCGTCGCCATCACCATCTCAAGTACTGTTACTCACTGTCGCTCTATCTATCAAGTTTCTCTTACCGTTGCACCTGTTGCATATTGAAACCTAGTAATCGACCTAGACGACGATGCATGTTCGTCTTTCTAATACAAACATGCATTTCAATTTTGCATGCCGCATCTTCACCATCATGGAGTGGAGGGAGTCTCAGGTTGAGCTTGCATGCATCACGATCACGATCACGATCACCGAAACCTGCGACCGCGACAGAAGCACAGGCCATTACGTTATAAACAAAAGGCAAAACCGTAAAACCCTCGAAACCCAATGTCCCAAGTTTTTGTTTGATCTAGAAAAGTCACAAAGGTGAATAAAAGTCAAGGCCACCAATTGAACGAGAAGCGAGTTCGTATCGACCGGCGGGGATCCGATCGATGGTTGAGATGTTGAGCATAGCCCTTAGAGGTTAAAAAGTTCAATCGACGTGATTCTTGATTCAAAACGTTTATGGTTCATGTGATTCAGATACAGTCCGAGATTCCCGAGGAGGTTGGGGGCGTTCCAAAGGTAAAACGGTAAACTGTAGCAGGGGCATTACTTACCGCCTCGCTTTGTTCGCTTCGTTTCCTGTCACCGGCAAGGGGGATGTCATGGGTGCTGTTTTGAGAAATGGATAACCCCCAGTAGTACTGTATCACACGACCTACATACGATCCTGCCAAGGTTCATGTCTCGCATGAGACGTATAATCTGTACTACGCTTTCAGTGAGCTTACATATAGCCGGACGGTCCAGTGACGGCGGAGTGTCGAAGGAAAATCCGGGTCGTCGATCGTCCGACACTATCAGGATTCGACTCGCTGACGACGTGGCGATGACGGGGTAACCAGTGTACCGGCCGCAGGTGGTGGCAGCCTAGTGGTAAGTTAAGAAGGAGCAATAGCGCGGCCAGTGCCGCATTACGTACTGTAGTACTTACTTGGGGAAGCGTTTGGCAACGGCAGAAACCTTGCTTGTAAAGTGAGAGGTCAGATCTTCAGAAGATATTGATCAGGGCTTCAGTCTCAGTTTCATTATTCTGCGAATCAATGTTATTTTGGTAAACTACATACATACATAAGTCCCACTTGGTGCGCGCTGCGCGCGCGATAAGCAAAGTTTTTCTGGGTGAAAGCGGCAATTTCCGGTAAGACAGGGGGTTGCACTTTCTCACGAATTTCACACCCGAGAGAAACCTTGTCAAGCAAGGTGACCAGTGGCACACACATCTTCTTCAAGTCACCGTTACGCTCAGCAACCTGTACTTCTCCTCATCAATTGTCGTTCGTGCATTGTACTTACCATGTACGGGAAGGAGTCGAATCAACGCGCTCCCAGTCAGAGACTCAGAGGTTTGGAGGGGAGGGGTCATCGTGAAAACTTTAGGGGTCTGATAGCTAGGCTTCCATCTAATCCAACGTCGTCCGGGCCGCAACTCGAAATATGCCAGTTGCACAGGGACGATCACACCCAACTGTGACTGCATCAAATGCCAGAACAAATGGCGAGTCTGGTGCTACTACCGCTTAGTACCACCTTGCAAAACTGCAATTGACTGGCAGATTCTGGCAAAAAACGTGCTGGCGTTGACCACGAATACGACAACACGCGTGTGCATCATGGATACACATCATTCGAACAAGAGTCCAGACAACAATGCGCCCACACAACCACACATGCGCGCGGGTGGTCGTCCGTCCGTCCGTCCGTGTCACACCTCGACCGACCGGCATATCCTCGTTCACCACTGTTCACCACGTGCTCGTCCACGCGCCTTCGCGACGATGATGCCAGTTAAACGATCAAACGTTTTGGGTGGTTTGGTAACTGGTTTGATGGGGTTTCGACCCGGCACAACTTGTTCTGGCCAGATCAGTTACAGCATATTGTCACTGGCGCATCACCAGGTGTGGGCTCGACACGCACCGGCATACAAGCAAGAAGGCCGATGGATACGAGTATGAATGAATGAGCATGATGTTTTTGAACCATTGAACATCAGATTCTTCCAGAATAAAACACATAAGTACACACATAAATGAGACGACGACAGTTCATGCCTCTCCTCCGAACGCGCCCGAGCGGGATACCGGCGCGAGGAAAACAAGATACAACCAACAGGAAAGGAAACAGTCGGCAGGTCGGGTAAGTACGCGAAGTCAGCGAGTCATGTGTGCAAAGGGAGTGACATCAAGTCCGAGCACGTGTGCATGTAGATCAGAAAGTGTCAAGCAAGTGTCAGTGTCAGTTCTAGCGATGATCGGTTGATGAAGGCAGGACTGCCGGACAAGGTCTTTGTTTTGATAGTGGACGAGAAAGAGAAACCAAACGTCCAGGCTCGAATCCCTCGACCGCAAGAGGGGGAGTGACGGGCGCGGTAAAATCCGTTCGCGCACGTTCACCGTGGATACCTCTCATCCTACCCCTACCCCAACTTGTTCACGTTCGCGTCGCGCTCGTCATACGCGTACGCACCACACCTATCACCACCTCCACCATGCTCCCTGCTCTTAGGCCCCTTGCACGACGCACCGAGAAGTGCACGAGCGCGAACACACACGCACCCGCCCAAGCCCACTTCGACACGCACCTCCCCCACCGTCGCCACCACAATATCGCGAGCGTGTGCACCAGCTCGCGCAGTCCCTTGCGCACGGGTCGAATCACATAAGGACTCGAAGCCGACGTGATCGCGGGGTACCCATAGAACGGGTTCTCCGGGGAAAATGGAGAGAGGACGATCGTCGAGGGGGTAGGCGCCGAATTAGGAGGGGGAACGGACGATGACGGGGGTGACGGGATGGAAGGTTCGCCCAGAGATGGGGGAGATGTAGTGGGGAGGTCAGGAAGCGGTGGTGGTGTTGGCAGTGATGGTGGCGGCGGCGGCAAATGGTGCGTTTGATATGGTGAGCAAAGGGCGTTGTCGATTTGATCGAGGGCCGGCAATGAGCCGCCATATTCTATGTACAATCGGTCAAGATCAGAAAGGGAAGTGTCCCCAAGAGGCGAAAGAAAAATGGAAACCTGGCCGACCTGCGGGTAATGTGGCCGCTGAACAATAGCTGAGAAGCTGGGTCTTGGAAGGGAAAAATACGCGAGCAGCGATTGAGGAGGGGAGGAGACACCTCGTAGAAAGGCGGCATCAGCAGGTAACCCGGGGAATCGGAATGGAGAAGGTGAGACATACTTTGCCACCGACCAAGTGCTCGAATGTACCCAGGAACAATTGAGTACAAAGGCTGAAGATGAATTCACGATCATTCTGTGTGCACCCCCGAAATATACAGGACCCTTGGTGGCCGGTACTTACCCGCTGCAAGCATTCCAGGATATCGTGGTATGAGTTCGCTTAAAGCCCATGAAAGGAGATCGCGATCCTAATTAATTTTGAAATTCAATGGACACGTTGTTGAATAGTTATGGACCCACAAACTTCTGAAAGGAGACGTCGGCAAGATCGACTAAGACGAGGTATTGGAGCGGAAAGGGACTGGTGCAGGAGTGATCTCGGAGGAATCTGAGATGAAGGCGCAGACGTTCTACCTGTTGGAGTAGTGCGTCTTTGACGGTGCATGTGAGGGATTGGAGGGATGTGAGTCTGAGAAAAACTAGTGGGCGGCCAAAGGCATCGGAGATCGGCGGAGGGAGGCAATGGAATAAAGTCGGGACTGGCAGGAGGAGTATGGGGCGGAGAACTTGCAGTCGCCATATCGATGTGTCACGGATTTCTTTCAAGGCAGTTGGAGGGGTGAACTTGTGGCGCTGAATATAGGCGTCGTTTGAATGAGAATGATATTTTTGATAACTACATACCCGCAAGAGGCGGAAAATAGATGCTGCAGGGGATGTACAATATAAGTACAGTACTAGTGGTAGGAATATGGGACGTTACTACCAATGTCGGAAAGCCATTCGGACAGCCAAGCGACGTCTTGATCAGGTAGTGCATGTTCGATGACGAGCCCGGGGAGCAGGTCATCACGCAACACGACGAGCAGGGCTGAGAGGACTGAGTGTGCATCGTCGTACTGAACGACGAGCTCGTGATGGGTTTGCTGCAGACGGGGGCGAATACTATCCATTGATGGGAAAGCGGAGGTATGATAATTCCCACGGTTCTGGGTCAAATGTTTATCATGAAACATAAGATGACGTAACGACTTATGACACCAACGTCCTGGGTCGATACTAACCTGGGAGGTCTCCTGTCGCACGGCCATGTACGGCTGAACCATAGTGCCGAATGTGGCCGAGAAAGACACTGGTGCCGTTATTTGCTAACCGGACTCGAGGTCTACTTGGGGTTGTAACTAACTAACTTTATATAAAAGCCGCCAAGTTGTTCCGCCCGGATGTTTATCATCCTCTCTTTCATACTAGTCCATGATCATGGGTAACATCTTCTCCTCCAAACCTGCAGTCGCCGCTCCCCCTCAGTCAAGCACATTGGCCCCTGCAACCCTATCCCGATCCCCTCGGGAAACCCACCTCTACCAGGGGCGTCAGGCCTCCCTCCCTATCCACGTCGTCGTCGTCGGCTGTGGTCTTGGTGGCATTGCCGCTGCCTACACTCTCGCAGAGGCAGGCCACACCGTCACCATCCTCGAATGTGCCGCAGCCATTGGCGAGATTGGAGCAGGCATCCAAATGGGCCCAAACCTAACCCGTCTCTTGATCCGCTGGGGCCTCGGTGAAAAACTCAGTCAGGTTGTCGTCAAGCCCGAAGCGCTCACCTTTAGACGATGCATGTATCTCTTACACCTGTTGCCATTTCCCCTATTCATCTCAAGTCACTAGGGTCCACCGGCGAAACCGTGGCCTGGACCAGGTGGGGTAACTCCATGGAAGAAAAGTATGGTGCACCTTATTACCACATACACGTTGAGTCACCTACTTCCCCCTCTGAGTTCCATCCTTTGATCACGGTCTGATGTACAGAGAGCCGATTTCCATCGTTTGATGTTCGACCTTGCAGAGTCCCATCCCCGCATCACCATTCGCACCAATAGTCGCGTCGTCGCCGTGAATCCTTCCACACCCTCCCTCACACTCGAATCCGGAGAAGTCGTGCACGCAGATCTCGTCATCGGCGCTGATGGCGTAAAGAGTCTCACTCGCGAATACGTCGTCGGAGGCCCAGACAAACCGACGCCAACAGGCGATGCGGCCTTTAGAGCCATCATCCCGACCGACTTGATGCTCAACGATCCGGACCTTCGTCCGCTCGTCGAGAACCCATGCATGGTCGGCTGGATGGGCCCCGGAAGACATATCATGACCTACTGTATCGTAAGTAGTTGCAATCTCTCTCTCGTCATTGTCATCCACATTATCCCCAGTTAATCGCCTCCAAATCTTTCCATCTAAAAATAGACACTGACGACCGCATTCTTTAGCGCGCTAAGAAAGAGTACAATCTCGTCATGATACATCCCGACGACGGGTCAGTGGAGTCTTGGACAGCCGAAGGTAGTGCTGATAAGATGAGAGCCGACTTTGTTGGCTGGGAACGACGGTGCGTGTGATCTGCTCCAGTTTTTTCGGTCGCGCGCTCTTATCACTATATGGTTCCCGTCATCCAGGATTCAGAAACTCCTCGCGCTCGTACCGTCAACTCTCAACTGGAAACTCATGGACCGTGCTCCACTGAGCACGTGGGTGCACAAGGACGGCAAGTTAGCCTTGCTCGGCGATTCCTGTCATCCAATGCTGGTGCGAATGTGCGCTTTCTTGTTTGGGAAACGTTGGTCTGATTGTCGCCTTGTTTGTTTTGTGTGCGTACACAGCCATACCGAGCACAAGGATCTGCTATGGCCGTGAGCACCCGCCTTCCGCATTCATTCCGTTCTGTCGTTCACTAACCCTAATAACCTTTTCATCCATCCGTGGGTTCGCATTCCCGGTCATTTCGTGTGAAACGTACCCTCGTTTCATGTATTCCTACCCGAACAACGAATTCTCCGTCCCCGCGTTCTAGGTCGAAGACGCAGCCGTCCTTGGCAACCTATTCTCCCGTCTGTCCTCTCGCGCGCAAATCGGGCCCCTCTTGCGAGCGTACCAGTCACTCCGTTACGCCCGCGCCACGGACACGCAGGCTGCGTCCCGGCTGAACCAGCACGTCTTCCATCTGCCGGACGGACCCGAGCAGGAGGAGCGGGATCGGCAGATGAGGGCTGCGATGGAGACGGCGCTGAGCAAGGAGAACGAGGAGGTGAGGAAGGTTGTGAGGAGCATGGCTACGGCCGACGAGGTGAACTCGGGTTCGGGTTCGGACGTCGACAAGAAACAGCAAAAGGACGAGGAAAACAGGGGCAACGCAAACCAGTGGGCTGACGAGGCCAAGAGTCGGGTCCAGTTTGGGTACGATGCAGACGAGGAGGCGGAAAAGTGGTGGGCGGACCATGGGCGCAAGACCATTGGTCCGTTAGCGCGCATGTGAAAGCGTCACGACGACTCCCTCCCCTCTCTTCTTTCTCGGCAACATATCATATCACTCCTCGCCATACTTCGTTTTCTCTTTACTGAGCCTAATCCCGACACACCATCTTGTAACCGCTGAAACGAAGCGCACTGCGGAATTTTGCATATCCATCTTATGTATATCTACAGATTCACGACAAACCGGGATTTATGACATTGTCATTTAGAGTTTATGGGAAGCGTGTACAATTATTTATATATTTATCTTCCTTGTCTTCAGTTCGTTCCGCGTGAGCTTTGGTATTCTCGATTGTCTGTTTGTTGGATTCACGGTCGCGAGGTTGGCTTGGAAT
This sequence comes from Leccinum pellstonianum, assembly GCA_038091735.1. Classification (NCBI taxonomy): domain Eukaryota; kingdom Fungi; phylum Basidiomycota; class Agaricomycetes; order Boletales; family Boletaceae; genus Leccinum; species Leccinum pellstonianum. Next base: position 12,381 of record JBBPPA010000528.1, on the reverse strand, counting down.
AGCTTTGCCAAGGACTTCGCGTAAGTACGTGTTATAGGATTGGCAAGCTTAAGGCTATGCGTAGTAATTGTATCATGCGACGGACTCTCACAAATTATATTGTAGTAACTAGTAATAGCACGTCCGTCGAAGTGTCAGCTTGAACAGTGATATATCTCCTCGGCCCCGGCGAGTGTGGGGGCCGACCCACTGCATTATTCTGCATGCGTGCCTGAATGCTGGCACACGTTCGTGTGCAAGCAAAAGTTTGAGGCCGGAGGCTGGGAGTCCCTTGTAACATTATTTAAATTAGCTAGTGATAAGGATGATGTTCGTTGACATTGTTATCGCTTTTTTCACTGTCACCCCGCGGGTCAGGCTTCTCGCCGTTGCCACCATCTTCGTTATTCACATTCGTTATCCTCGCTTTCGCCCACCATCACATTGGCTGGCTGTCCGATCACTAAGTATGTACGTGGGTTCCTCGTTTTGTCAAGGGATAAGTAAGAGAGACTGGGGGGTATATGTACAGTAGCATATAGCATAGTTTGCGCTTCCACGCCACAGCATCATATTAATATTGGTACCGTGCGTGTGCGACGACTCGGATGTCAACGACTCCCGCGAATAGGTCTCAGGCATTGATACGCTGCAAATTAGGGTCTACGTCATGAGTTCTCCCGAGACGAAGATGAAGCAGAAGAAGGAAAAGAAGATGGAGACGCCGAAGAAGTGAGGGGAAAGTCCCACGGCATAATCTTCGAATGTTTTCATTACGGTCGCTTAGACCTTTTTGTCCCTGCTTTCGGTTGATGGTTAGCGATGCGGGGGAAGGGGTCACTGGTATCAATATTGGAGAAGAAGACGCAAGTACGGATTTGTCGTCACGTTGTCACGTTCAAAGGGCCAGACTTCTGCCTGGCTAGACCAAATGACACAGGGGCTCGAGGTGTCTCGACTTCTCCCGGGGCAACTTGAAGCCCAGCCAGTCCAGCACCGGCTAGTAAACATATCATCCAAAGCTTCTTCAATAGAACCCGGGCCCTTTCAAGCCTGGTGGATACTCACCTTCTTTTCATTTAAGCCACAGCCAACGGATGTCTCGCGTTTCCGTGCGGTTGGCGGCGGGTGCGCCTCGTGTTCGAGGTGCTTATACTCAATTGCCCATCCACTTCTGGTTAACCTGGTGATATCGTCGTCACCACGCCGCCATGCACGTTAATAAATGGGTTGCCGCGTCCGCGGATTGGACCGGAATTATGCACGTATCCACATGCAGGACCGACGGTGCATCGTCGAGTCGAAGCCGCCGTCTGAGTCCGATGATCGAGCGTTTGGTTGCCTGCAAGATTTCCGATCGGAGGAGCCGGCAGCTCCGTCGAGACGGTTAAAGTGATTGCTGACGTGTTGACGGGTGACACGGACGGCGCCGTCAACGTTCATCCAGTATGCAGGAGACTCGGATAGGGATGTGGCTCTAGTGTTTAGCCTATGCCCGATAGAGCACGGGTCAGAGACTTCGGTCTAATCGGCTTGGTGGGAGGGGGGGGATGTGTTCGGCCGAGTCTCGATGGGCGCACGAATCGAAAGGCCCCTACGTGTTATGATAACCGCCGATATCACTGGGACCAACGAAGCTAGGAAGTCGGTGCGGGGCTTATAAATCCGTTTTTGGAGACGTGAAGGTGAACTTGTTGAACGTCGCGCGAGCGTCGGGACTCGTGTCGTTCCTGCTTGTCACTTCAGATTGCATAACTTAAAGGCCGCCTGAGGGTCTGCAGAGTCTTCGGACCGACCCCGTCGTGACTCGTCGCCACGTTTCGACGCGCTTCAACTGACTCTTCGGGTACTAGTATGGCAGATGCGACTCGGTGGTGACTCCGTCTGCGTAATACGTGATGAGCGCTGAGCGCAGAAGCGGCTACGTCGACTAACAAGTAGTCGACTCCGACTCCGGCGTGGACTCGGAACGGTAACTTGAAATGGACACCTGGAAGTGGTGCACATAGTACAACTTAGTGTCAGCATGGAGTACGATTCTCCGATCACGCACTGCGGCTCGACTCAGCCTTTATGCATTATGACCGGGTGACAGAAATTCCGATCAAGTGACGCAATTTACAATATCCCGGAGCTCAGACAGGCAGCTGCCAGCACCATTTCATATGCAGGCCTATCAATAATTTGGCATTTTCGAGAGAATGGCAATTCGGAAATGGTAACATTGCTGATTGACTATTATACTTCCGTCTAGAATAACAGCATCATGCCATGAATGATGGAACTTTGTGTTCAGCCTCAGTTCTAAAATGTTGCTCATAGATCTCAAGGATCTGAGCGTTATCATGGGAACGAACGGCGAGGTAGCTTTGAGCTGAAGGCTGCAACGTTAGCGTGAGAATACCTTTGTCATTCCCGCCAGTTTCCAAATACAAGTCAATAAACACCACAACGGCTCCCGCCTTCCAAAGTGAGACAAACCATTGGTCAGATACTTACGATAGACTGATACCTCTGCGTTATCCATTGATTCAGGAAATCACCATCATGACTCACCAGTGTCGCCACCTCCGGACTGAGAGTCAACGAATTGTCGATGATTTTCCCTCTCCGGTCCTCCAACTCCAATATCTCAAGCCCTCATAATGCTTACACCAAATTGAGCTGATTGAGAGTCTCATCTGTGTCCTCTAGCGAGTCCAACGGTTCCAACGTTCGAAAGAAAGGATCTTCGCAAGCACCGTCCCGGCAGTCTGAGGTTATCCCAGGATCCGGACGCTGTGACTCTGTTCGGGGACTCATAGAAAGATCGCCACAATTTGGCCTTTGTTTTCACAGAGTTTTCCCCTCGCACATGGCGCACGTCAATCAGTTGGCATCTTGACTGTAAAACGTCTCGGCTCGAAGATGTCTGACGTCGAGGCCAAGTTGGAAAACTGGACCGTGCGGCAGTCAATGAACAGCCAGTCACTGGCCCAATCCAAGATAAGTACATCGTCGTTACGCTCCAACTTCAAAGCTTCACACGCCATTGATTTCAATTTGCCGAATTTGCCGCATAGTCGAACGCTCGCACATGATGCAAGTAAACATCTTGGTATTGAATCGAGGATTGATGCATGATCATAATGACATCGCACTCTGAGTTGTCTCCCAAGTTATTTTTGGCATCATCTTATTGCGTTGAGTCGTTAGGACCTTGTATATCACACTGAGACGACGAGGCAAGGAAATCAGATACCCCTTTCGACGCTACTTCGTGTTGGGTTGTTACGGTGCCTGCTCTCTAAGGGTTGCCATCAGCCCCTGCCCGCAATGACCATTTCTCTTGTCGTCATATATATTCGTGTCAGAAAATCAGCAACATCGGGGAAGGGATGCAAACTTTGTCTAAATAAAGTGGAGGTAATCTGACATCGTGGAGGAATCTGACAAGACAGAAGGTGCGAGGGATGAGAAATGCCCTGGATGGCCAAAGGTTTGGGACCCTTGAAGACAGAGGTGGGCGCCATCGTGCCCACTGGCAGCTGGTCCTGGACTTGGCACACTTATTATCTCATGGAAACGGAGAAAAAAGGAAATTGCTCGAGGGTACGTACGCAATAAGGGTCCCTCATATTGCTCAAGTTCAGCTTGTCTGTTCGATCGCACCTAAAAAGCAAATCATCGGTTATTGATGATTGATGGCCCTTGATGATAATAATAACAGAATCCTTCTCCTTCTCCCTCACCTGCCTTTATTCCAACTCCGTGACCACTCTAGGACGGCGGCCAGGTGAGGGGGTGATAGTCGCTTAATCAGCTGGGCGAGTCGGAACCACACCTACGCCAGCTCCTTTTTTTTCCTGTCATGAGCAAACATGAGTGACATGACACCGCCCTCATCTCTTCTAGGGGGGAAAGCGGACGGCCGATGTATGGAGGAAACATGAACAGACCTATCTCCGAAGGTCAATATACGGGATCCACAGACAGACTCCCTGCATACTTTGTTTTGTTTTGGAAGGTTTGCTCTAATTCAGGGCGTGAATGGTCCACCCAGGACGCTGTCAACTCAACTTCAAGGGCCCCGTTCGAAATTTCCTGAGAACCAGGACCAGGGGAAGACAAGCTACTAAGCACGGGTCCTTTTTTGTGAGACCTGTTGGATCCAGGGACATACACTGTATGGGTTTCGGAGGTTTCCAAGACAGATGGTTTAGGAGCGAGGTGATAGAAATTCTGAGAGAATGATAACTGAATCTTAGCAGCAAAAAGCCAAAGAAAAACTGTTTGGAGTAGGCCAAGTCAGCCAATCTCCCGTTGAAAGCGCCGTTAGGTTAGCCTGTAGATCCAAAACATTACAAGGTAGTTATGTACATAGTAGTACCTGGTATGGTATGTAATTCGCACAGCCTCAGAGTCCGACCATCCGACCACCGCAAAGTCCAAGTTTCGTTGATGTTGTTCGTGTCGCTCCTTGCGTCGTTCAGATTGCTATTGGCTTTCATTCCATTGCCTCTAATAAATGGACTTCAACACGACCATCAATTATCCTCCCCTCTGACTTCGTACTCCCGCTGTCAGTACACTTTCATCACCAATTAACGTCGAAATTGACGACGACATACCTCTGAACTGCAGTGAAAGAGGGGCTCTGGCTTTATAACCATGACATAGATCCGTACGCTGGAGGTGTCTTCCGGCATGTGAGTGCCAGGCCAACTTCGAACATTCGAAAATTATGACAGTTCATGTTATCATAGTCCCCGCTCTTTCTTTCTGTCTTTTCTACCGTGCTGCCACCACTACCTATCATATGGACATTGAGCGACATCATAGGCGCTTTGGCACTGGTCCGTATATGGCACGCCCGGCGACGTGTAGGCAAGGGCTCAGACGGTCGCGATGGTTTGGTTGCCTCGGTAGCCCTCTTAAATCCTTACCTCCTCCTTTCGTCTCTGGCGCTGTCTACCTCCACGTTTGAGAACACGGCAGTGCTTCTGACACTCATGTTTGCCTCCGAAGGTGAGGCCAAGCTCGGTCATCGAGTAGATTCTCGCTCACCTTTGCATCAATCACTTAGGCAAGTCCTCGGCGGCTCTCCTAGCCCTTGCATTTTCGACCCACCTTTCAGTATCCGCGCTGCTGCTACTCCTTCCTGTCCTGATGCTACTTGTTACCTCTCCCATCTCCCAGCTGGCATCTCCGCAGGAATTCAAGGGTGATATGCGAATTATTTACAAATTCGCAGGCCAGTTTGTCGCTTATTGGCTAGTCCTTTTTTGTGCTTCCTCCGTCACAGTCGGTGGAGAATGGGGATGGGTGCGTGAAACGTGGGGAGCCAGGTTCGTATTTCCATGACGAATTGGTTCATATATGGCGTGTCATAAACGAACGGCACCCTTGCCACACCAGCTTCATCCTCCCTGACTTGACGCCCAATCCGGGACTGTGGTGGTATTTCTTCACCGAGATGTTTGATCACTTTAGGCCTTTTTTCCTCATGGTCTTCTCTGTACGTTTCCAACGACCTTGTGTCGAATCTTTTACCCGGTACCCGGTGCTGATACTTTTTCCCCTTCAAAGGTGCACCTCGCGATTTACGTTCTGCCGATCTGTATCAAATTCCAGTGAGCCCTCATCGCGCCGTGCCTCTAGACAACTTTTCAAATCTCATTTTTATTATCCTTTCAGACACGACGCGCTGTATGCATCGTTCCTCCTCATCGGCATTCTCGGGATCTTCAAAGCGTACCTCACCCTCGCCGACCCCGGGCTCTTCCTGAGCATGTTCGTGCTCTTTCCAGAAGTATTTCCATGTACGCCCCCTGTCTCTTCTCACTCAAACAAAACTCACGGATAATCTTCTTTGGCTGACGTTTTTCTGCATGCTATCTCTATGTGTTCCCCTCCATCGCTCTTCTCTTTCCAACCAAAAAAAAAGATCTCCGCCACCCGATCGTCACGACGCTCGTCCACGTGCACGCAGCGCTCCTCTTACCGCTCTTCCACGCGCTCTGGGTCACCGAAGGCAGAGGTAACGCCAACTTTTACTACGCGGCAACTCTGGTGATGGGTCTCGCGGGTGGGATGGGCGCCGTGGACGCCTGTTTCGCAGGTCTGAGGATCGCGTTTGGGGACGTTCGATCCGAGGAGAGGGATAAGTGGGCGGTCGTGCAGCAATGAGTGGGTGTGGAGACGTCGAACGTGGACTTGTGGGTTGCATAGCTCGGTCACGAGGACGTACGCTAGAGGCACGGTGACATGAATGATGCCCAGCGAGGATTCGACAACCGAGGCATGTAAGTATTTCACGCACTGTTATATACATACGCCGGTGCCCATTACTCGACACACGCTTTGAGAGAGTAGAAGAGGAAAACTCTGCCCTCAAAGCCATTCTCACTGCCAAAAACGTTGTGGCTGAGTGAGACCAACATTGTATGGGCAACCCTACTAATTATCAAAGTTTATAATAAGCCAAGTACGCACACAGAGGGGCAATACGTAGCGCATGCTGTATCTGTACATGTGCTGTTCAACAAACAATTTACCTGAGTAGAAGATATTTAGAAACCACACAACATAAGTGCATCTATAAAGGTCAATTGTGCTACACATCGCCCAGCAAGAGACCCCGCTCGCCCGGCTCGCGTTGGGCATTCACTCGAAGGAGCCTACACCACCATCACCGCTTATGTACCATTCACAGCCTTCTCCTTCTCCTTCCCCTCTGCCACTATCCCTATTTCCTCCTCCATCCTAGGTTCAGATGTTCGAAGCTCTGTCGGAGCATCTTCGTCTTCCACCAAATCCGGATCATTCGGATCAAGTTTGTCGTCCTCGTCGACGGCTGGCCGAGCCTTGTGTTTGCGTGACCGTCGAACCGAACTAATTTAAAATATAACATCCGTTGACGTCAATTTTTCACCATAACATAGCGAAAAGAGAAGGAGAGAGAAAGAGAGAGAAAGAGAGTTAATCACGCACTTGGACATCTCGACAGACAGATAAATCGGCGCACCGATGGCAATCGCAACGAGTGTCAGCGCGGTGAAGCCGACACATGCGCCGAGAGCCACCGGGAAGAGTGCCGTCCCCGCCGCGGTATAGCCGAGGAACATGAAGGCACGGTCCCAGTGCCGAACGCCGGGTGGTAGCGTATCTCCGATCCACATCAAGTCATCTTCCGACAGCTCTCCTTCGATAGCATTGATCATTTTTTCCAGCATGGTGGTCACGTCGGCTGTAAGGAGTAAGTTGAGCTAACGGCACATGCAGCAGCATGCTGAAAGATAGGATAACAGACGACCAACATTTGGTAGGGGTGTAGATGCGCCATGGCTTTGTCTCGCACTCGGAAATGAGTGATCGGGATAGATATATATTCCTCAAATTGCGGTATTGTTCCGTTTTGTGTATGAATTTCCGTAATGACTCTGCAATGACACGTATCAGTTTCAACGTCCCTTCCAGATAAAACGTAACACGTTCTGTTTAGAGCCAAATTACGCAGTGTACACGCGGGTCCCATCACTGTTGAAGCGGGTCGGAGTAGAGTTTTTGCGCGATCAGAGGTCGTCGCAACTGGGAGAATCAACTCGATGACTTTGGGTATGCAGGATTCGACGACCTTCGCTCCGTCCGCTGCAGTCACAAGATATCAGAGGAGGCGCCCAGTAGCACGATTGCGGCGAAACCTACTCGTCTGAGCCAACGCAGTCAATATCGTCACCCCTGTCTTTTGGGTCTTCCAATCAGGATCCCCTAGGAGGCCCAAACTTTTTGTGACAAGCTCTTCAATACCGGCATTCGGCCCGTCGGCTGCGTTGCCTTAGTCACGATGAAATACTCATCATCACTATACGTACAAGAGCTCGTGCCTTTGAAAAGCAATCCGGATAGGATGTTCTTCAGTTGGCCCTTCCCCGCCTTCCTTCCTAGAACCTCCATCATGTTGTGCTTCATTACGCCTTCACGCAACACGCCTGGCTCAGACAAATCAGTACATCAAGCAATATCCTCAACGATAAGTGGTAGAGCATTACTGTGTTGCATGAGTTGTACAAAGATTGTAAGCCCATCGACTTGACCTATGGCATCATCAAAGTAGTCCAGATGGAGCATGCCAACGATGTATTTTGGAAGGCGTTTGTTGTTCTCCATTTCCTTCTTCATGTCATTCTTGTCATCATCTAGTCTCATTCTGAGCGGCGTAGTCCCTCAACGACACCATTCCACCCACCGTATTTCAAACAAGTGGCCAGAGCATATGCAGCAAGCAGTGCACTATCCTTGCGTTGCAGCTGATTAACGAACATACCCACTAGGTTAATTTCACGGAGGTAATTTCGGATAAAACCAGCTAACGAACGATGAGATCGTAACTTCGTTTGTCAAAACTAGACTCACTCTCGCATAGCTTCAAGAGGATCATTGTCATGTTGGTACGCACGCGAAGGTTCCCATTCTGAACGGTCTTCATTAACTTTTTGATGAGTCTCTTCTGTTGCTTATCGAGTTGCTCGACGTCTAATACAACGCATGTTATGACCAGCTCTGGTTAGGAATAATTTACAGGATTTCACTTACTCGGTCCAAGAATGAAAGGTAGTACTTGACTCCCAGGATCTATACCACTGTTTTGTTCGTCGGCCAGACTGTCCATCTTGAAATCCGTGCGGACCAAGGCGCTAGCGATATTTGCTCGAACGCGTGTGTTGTCAAGAAACTGGGGTTCTGAAACGTGGATTCAATCAGGAATCACGAGTCCAAGGCCAAGCAGCCTACGTTTCTCGGTGGAATTGTGAAGGGCAAACCATATTTCGACAGCGAGAGGGCCGATTATCCCACCACGCTTCTTCGCCAGTTCGCAGATCCTAGGCTCCACAAAGGAGAACTTTATCGGGGCTGTCGTTGTGTAATCACCGACCTAAGCTTGTCGGCATAGCTATTAGCGAGGGAATACCTACCTTTTGAGACCCGAGCCAGGGTCAACATCATGCGGAGCGCAGCAATCAAAAAGTGGGGATCTGGAATGAATTGGATAATGATGTATAGTCTAGATCAAAGGTGTCATCCATACCATTGACCTCCAATACTCGGCTGAGTCTCCGTTGCCCCGAGTTCGGGAATTTTTCCCGGAGCTTTGGGATTATGAACTTGCGGGTGGTCTCTGATGGATCATGAGTCAGCTCAGGATGCATGATGATTAGCAACGCACTGCACTGCAACAGGCTGTTCAAGCCCTTCATCACCTGCACGAAATTGTTCTCCCGTTGCCCAAAATTGGGTAATTTTCCTTTAGCCACGGTGGATATGGTCGAATCGACCAAGTCCACGAATTTTTTGAGGACATCCTCGGTAAGAATGTGCTTTCGAAAATCCTCGTGTCTCGTCAGGATATTCAAGAGAGCAACCGTTCTGGGATTATACTGATGTCTGTGTTCTTTCAAAATGTTACTGACCCATTCCTTCGCATCACCGAGTATTCTTGAATCTATCCTACAAGGCTGTGCAGGATCCTGCGAGTGTTCCTTCGGGTCGCAGGCTGTAACGAATACCATACACAATGCACACTCGGAGACTAAGAAAGGCAACTCACCCTCGTAGTAGGCGACGATGGCAACAAGCCTAATAAATGGTACATACTCGCTGTCGCGAATGATTTTCAGAAATTTTGTATGCCAGTCAGGAACGTCTCTAATGCGGCGCTTCCCCTCGTCTGAAGGCGGTGGAGTAAGTATCGAAAGGCGTACAGAGGTGGAACGTACCGAATCGCAGCATGAACAACAACTTGTCAAGGCACTCTGTCGCACCCAGTCGTCGTCGACTCAAAGAGTTCACCAGCTCTTGCGCTTCGATGTTGCCAAATAGATCTGTCTCCCAGAAAAGTTTATCCAGTACCGTGTCTTCGGACATTTCATACATCATTGATATGTCGAAACCTCTTCCCCGTGTCGCTACTGGCTTGTACGCGTTTGCGTACAAGATTGAAGCGTGAACCTTTTGATGGGGCATGATGAGACGTGGTTCCGACCAATGTATGCTACAGAGTGCAAAGTCAACAATATGGAGTAGCATGATGGGTGCAAGTCTCACCGCGGAGCATCCTTGCCCGGACCATGATAGGATACTTGTTGGTTGATGGCAATGCATTCGACAATGCGCCAAAAAGTACTCATTGAATTCCTGGTACCAAAGTCAATATCATCTGGACCCCAGGTGATATTCATCGGGCGCAATACGAGACCATGTTCGACTGCTTCTCGATACATCCATAATAGTGAAATATTCCCTGCGTGATGAGCCTTGCCTGGCATATGCTGTCCACCTCTTGAGAGAATGCGTCAGTGCGATGAAGGTGATTTTCCACAAGGGGTACCCACATGTCTGAATGGCAACCAGCAAACCAGACCTCCTTGATGTCTCTGGACTGGTTGCCGCCAGACTTATGAACACGTTGAACGTCGAGGGGGTTATCAGCAGAGTCGAAATTCGTCTCGCGAGAATATTCCGGCATGAATTTGACCCTCCGCTCATCCAGAGCAAGCGCGTGTCGGAAATAAAGCGCAGGTGAAGACATTGGCAATGAGACATCCCTTCTTGAAAGTCCCACAGAAGAGACTGTATCCCTAAGACATCATCAGTTTTAGGCATCATCTGATAAGGAAAGAAAAAAGGTTTACCAGACCCCGATGAAATGGACTGTGAGGTTGTCCCAACAAAATGTTTCCTTGAATTCCCTAGCTATCTGCCTCACCTCTGACTTCCCTGGTTGAATTGCTTCGTAGTAATCGTAAGCCCTATGGCCGGAATTGGTCACCTCCATGTCAAGTCACTAGGCGGCTACTCACGCGGCGATCTGTCTCTCCGTTGGCGTCCTTATCAACCCAACCTGGCACATGTGTTCAGGTTTACAGCATGAAAAAGGCAACCGGTTAGTCCCATACCTCATGTATCATCCCTGCAAGTACACGGACTTGATATGCACCTCGAGAGAACCCTAAGACATTATCTTCAGCTATGCAAGCTACGAAGAAGAGCTCGTCCCACCAAAGAGGAATATGCGATCCCCTTCTTCATATTTTCCAGCTAGCCAGCCATATGCTTCTTTGATATTTTTGTCTACACTCCTGCCGCAGAACATGACTTCTCTGAAATGAAAGGTAGAAAAACGCAAACCATGCGACCGCCATGTCAATTGTATCCGCGACTGAATCAACCACACGGCCAAGACCTGCTTGCGATTTTGACCGCGTGCCAATTCCACTTGAATAATACGTATGTTGCTTCGGACTGGTCGTTTTCAGATCAATAGCGTTGAATAGTTTGACTACATTGGTTTTCTTTGCATAATAGTGAGCCCAGACAGACAAGCCAGACAGACAGACGAGACAACTGGTAATTACCCTTCGACCGAATTGGTTTGCCGTACCGTCAATGCAGACGACGAGGTTTTTGCCTGCCGGGTCAGTCTGCGCGCCAGCTGACTTCATGGTGTGTTCAACACGAAGTGGGGCAGTGGAGGTGTCGGCGGTCTCTGCAGCCATGACAGGAGTTCAACGCTCAGCTAGGGTGTGGAGCGCAAGTTACACGAAGAACTTGAAAGGCGCAGGGAGTCGACGTTATGGATTGTTCAAGTTGCACTTGCCCACAGCAAATGACAGGCTGACGGCAACGGTTCTGTGGATACGATGATAAATATAACTTCTTCTCATGAACCCAAAAAGACGGTCTCTGCCAATAAGCCAGGCTTAGCCAGCCCAGCCCACAACGTCGTGGCCCATCAAGCCTTCGATTAGCCGCCCGTGTGTTATGCCGAATTATGAACTGAAATTTCATTTTCGATCGCAGTCGGCTCAGCCGCTCAAGCTCCGACTGAAGGCGCCCGTCTACACGTTTCAACTTATGCATTGAACATTTCGGTTCAACGCTCGTCATTGTCCCCAGGAACCTCCATCATGGGTTTGATTGATCGTGGTTGACACGACATGTTCCTGTTTATGCCACTCCTCGGACCTCGATGTGTGCGCACGTGCTCTGATTTGTTACATACAACTTGGAAGAAGGCACTGGGCCGCATTGGCGCCGCAGTATCATTTATTACGCGGCCGACTTGATTGGTGCACGTAGTGGGCTTGGTGGATGCCATGGACTAATATCCGGCCTATCAGGGTTCCTCCCGCAGTACTAGCCAATTGAGTGAGCATTTGTTGAGAGATGCAATAATAGGACCATTGTATAGAATCACTACACTAGAGAAATAAATATGATGAATTTCAGGGAACTTCAAGAACCATAAAAAAGCTAAGCTATCTAGTGCGATCGCGAACTCTCTGTTTGCTATGATCTTCTACCAGTCCGGGCATTGCGTCGTCGAACCATACTAAACGTCCGTTCACATCAATATTGCATACC
>JBBPPA010000527.1:0-20529 GCA_038091735.1 Leccinum pellstonianum | reverse complement strand
CATGGGTCTCCCTTTACCTTGGAATCGATACCAGATTCAGGAACCCCCATCATCATCCATGCGTTCCGTCGGAGTCAGCCAGCTCCACGATGTGCACGAAACATATGCAGTCGACCCCACTAACTGGCTCCTCTTGACTTCCGCACAAAGAACAGGACACCGATATCAGCGTGAGTGTCCACTGGAACCAATCTCTCCCAAACGGAATAACTTACAAGCAGACTCGTCGGATGATCCCTGATCCAAGAAGCAGACTTGAGAGAAATTTCTCCCACTGCACCCTGCGATAACGGGATAAATAAATCATCACCGCCAGGATCATGACCAGGGGCCGACAGGATTGTTGATCATTGATAAATGATCGTGTAAGTAAGCGTACGAAAAATTGATGATCCTCGTAGTAATACGTCTCCGAGTCTGTAGACGACCAGGCACTCCCCTAGGGCATTATGCCGTTAAATTGTCGGCAGAGACATACGACACCCGACTCAGAGCTTCGAGGGTTCTGGTACTTAACTCCACACGATGCCGAGAATAGCACCACGAAAACGAGGAAGCGGAGACTCGTCTAATGTGGCTTGCCCTGACCCTTGATCGACTTGACAGGTCACAGTGAGGTGGTAACGATGTCGAGGATCTAAACTATACTAAGTTACAGTACAGTTGACTCCCTCCTCCTAACGCATACTTGTCGGGACAGCTCAAAAGGTATGGGTTATAAGGGAGTATGGGTTATTGGATCCGAGAGACCATAGGGCGTCAAAAAGCAGTTCGGAAATCCAAAAACCTATGGCTTATGAGGGAGTATGCATTATCCCTGGTATGCGTTATGAGGAAATGAGGGAGTCGACTGTATATCATCCTCGATGATGGCAGCTCGATCGAGCGAGCATACGGGCGTATAGCGGCTCAGCTTGTTTGCGAGACATGTATGCAACGATTATTCATTATGTGCATGATATTATGGGCCTCTGCGCCGGAACGGTGTTCCTTGTGCGGTGGAAAAAACCAAGCTTCCTTCTACTGGATAAATGGCTGGCTTGTCTACATGACGTGTATGCAGCGATCCCAGGGCAAACCTAGCCGAGCAGGTTGATAGCAGGCGGCCTTTGATACAGTGAAAGTAACAAAATAAGGGACTTGTTCGTGTTCAGAGACACCCATACCCATGCTCAAGCGTGGGGCTAGTGCGCGAGGTGGGAGAACGAGAACCGGGCCCGGGAGAAGAGAATCACCACCTTCACAGGATGCTTTGTTCCATGATAACGCGAGAATGCATACATATACTCACCGTCGTGCGACCATAGCTGCTTCGCTGGAATGCGGAACCGAACCAAGCCCCACTAACGAAATCAAGCCCTGTTTGCAGCAAGGTAGAGATAGGGAGAGATATGGAACTGTGTGGGTGAGTGCATGTATGAGGCTGGAGTATCTTTTATCCATCAAGTGTGAGATCACATACCAGGTCTGGGAAACAGGGCCTGATACTTAGCAGCACCGTAGCCGACTATGTCGCTGCAATCAATAGGAACTTGGATGCTCAACATGGAGGTCACATCGTATGTTGACGTCAGGTCCACGTTTGTGGAGCAGGTTAGCAGGATGTTGGAGCCTGGTGTGTCCAACAGACTATCCTACGAAGATTTGACTTGGAGATCATGAAGGTGATAGGATTGCTGGTCGAAGGTATGTGTACTTGAGGACGATTGGTTATTTGCCAGGTTTACAGGCTGCGTCGTGACACAGTTCAATAAATCATCGAACCAAGAAGGAAGAAAAAAAGCATCAACAATTTTCTGGGCGCCTGCGAAGGCTTGCTCAGATGTGCTGCGTCCAAGCCAATTTTTTTTCCCGGAACTTGGAAGAGATCGCAACCGGCTCTAGTTGAAACGTAAACGCCAAGCAGTGCCGAGGCGGCGGCAGTTTGGTGATCGTATGACATTATTTTTCTTTCTGGGATGCTTCTCTCATCCAACTTTCAAGTATTAAGTATTCGTATTCTCTCCGTCGTCGTCGTCGTCGTCGTCGTTCTTGCTTCCCACATCAATGTCGACCGTTGAGACTCTGACCACAACCGTACTAGATCCGCACGAGTCCGCTATCGAGCCTCTCGACGAGCGCGGCGGCGCTGTTCGGTTCGAGACCCAGTGTGTGGTCATTCCCGATCAAATGTATCGCTCACCTCGTCTTCCGAGGGTCGTCACCAAGTCGTACGCACTCCCGCTTTGGAGGAGACGGTCATCATCCGCCGGTCCTTCGAACACTCGCTCACCACCGCGAGATCACCACCCATCTCTCGAGGAGAATCAATCACACCTCGTCCTCCGGCTTCCCCTTCCAACGTACGTCTCCTGATTCGTGCTCTATGTCGCATGTCAACCCAACTCTGTGTTATAGATTGTCGCTCAAATCACCCCCATCAATTCGCCCGCCCGACCACCTCCCTCTTCCTCCCTGTCTCGTCCATCGTCCACAGCCCTCTGGTTCCTGTTCATCTACCTCACCCACACTGACCCGACATGCCCGTAACCCACGAAAAGCGTCTCATTCTCCGTCTCGCGCAGACATCATTACCGTACCATTGCGTCCGTGTTGTACTGCATGCCAGCCAGTCACCGAAGCCGCTCTCGTTAATGGTGATGCGTGGCAGGAGCATTTTTCGCGAGCCGCCTCGAGGCGTCGTAGCATAAGTGCAGACAGTGGTCCTCACACCATCACCGTCGCAGGAAGTGCAGCTTCCGCCTCCTATGGTGCTCTAGGAGTCTCAATCAACGTAGACGAGGTGGACAAGCGTCGGCGTTCGAGCGATACCGGACCCTCCACAACCCAAGGACAGATGGCACCATGGTCCGATGACGCGAAGCTTCGCGAAGAACGCAACGTTTCGCTTACGGTCTGGCGTTCTGCCGCGGCGAACTCCGCTTCCGCCGATGTACACGTTCCGCCTTCGCCCACACACATGATGCCCGCCACACCACGCATTCCGGAAGAAGACGACGACGAAGACGACAGCGAGCTGTTCCCGCTCCCATCACCGAAGCGGACCCCTGGATCGTCTCCCGCGGGGTCTCTGTCCTCGCTCATGGTCGCCCACGGCAGCCAGAACTGCTCGACGTGTTCAGGAGACTCTCCTAATCCCTTCCACGTGAACAAGCGAAGCGATTTGCTTGCGCCACCTTCTTGTCCGTCCTCATCGTCGCTAAGTTTGCCACGGCCGTGCGACTCGACGACGAACTTCTCCGAGGACTTGTATCGCGCGCCGCCATCGCCCAACGTATTGTCAGCGCTACCTTCGCTGTCCAATCGCCATCGATCCAGGTCGCCGTCACCCCTCCGTGCGCTCGACCAGCCAAGTCCGATGGAAGCCTTGTCGCCTGCAACGAAGGACTGGCCACCCGAATCCAGCCCAGAGCCCGTACCTGCGCTCGCGCCGATCACCACGCCGTCCCGTCGGGAACCTTCACAATCACCTTCGCTCCTCTCTGTTCGCCATTCACCTCTCAGTGCGCGTCTTCCATGGCGGTCGAGGCGATCTGTCTCGGCGGACACCAGCTCCACGGCGGGGTCACCTCAACCCCCATCCTTGTTCTCGCTCTCGACGTCTCCGCCCTCATCGTTTTCGTTGTCGGGCGCGAAGAAGACGCTTGGGATAACGAACTCACGGCACGTGATTGCGGATGTGCTGCGCGGCGTTGGAGCGGTGGCGGCGTCGGGTAGTATAGGGCCGAGGATTTGATGGGTCGGGTTGCATGGGGTCGGAGGATGACGATTTCCATCAACATCAAGACATATTCATGACGTTTGATGGCATCCGAGGCACGACAAAATGTCATGTCATGCGCTACTACACTCGGTTGACAGGTGCGCTACCGGTTTATTTTTTCCTGATCATCCTTCATCATTTTCGAGCCACATCTCCTTTTATCCTCTTCTCTCCTCCCTTGCTCCTTATCATGCCTGCTCGCTGTTGCATCTCGGTCACAGTTGCTATACTCGACCGATGGATTTCTCCCTTGTTTTCATATGTATACCCCCGATATTTTACAATGTTTTCAACTGTCGAATTATATAATTACATGCGTAATATAGTGCCCTGAGCCATGGATCCCGGATCATATGTAATCAGAATCGATCTTTTTTTGTTCGGGGAACTTTGGGCAAGTCTAGGGACTGATCCGGGGAAATGGGGACGCCACTGGGTACGACACCAACTGACCCCGCGCTTGATCGGATTCGCAAGTTCCGGCGATGACGCCGGCCCTTGTTGTCCGTGATCCACCGAATGGATTCTACACGGATTGTTGATGCGGCCGCTGGATCCTTCTCCCTGCGGAACTTGTGTTCACCGTCCGGAGGACAACGTGCAAGAACGAGGACAACGTGGACGAGTAGGGGAGAACTCGGGAAGGCAGCACTGTTGTCCCAATGCTTCGTCTTCACCATGATACCTTCTTCTAGATCTGGCCCGCCGCCCAACGGCGATGCATCTGTGTCACGGTGGGATGCCCAACAAGGCAAGCAGTAGTAACCGGTCACCAGTTGGCAGTGTTCTACAGCAGTTTACAGCTTTTCCGCAGAATAATGAAAACTGCTGTAAGTTGGTTGACCTTCAATCTCGGCCTACCAGGGCCGACGTCGGACCATAATGGTCAGCTTGAATGACGTTTCAATGAATCAATGGGTGGTGAAAGAACGTTTAGCAAAAAAAAAAGGTCAAATTGAGGTCCCCGATTCAATCAAAGTGGACAATCGACAACATTGTGTGTGCCCTGCCCACGAATAACATGACCAGTAGTCAGCCCACATCTCATGCTACTTTGCAAGTCTCCATGAGATACAGAAAAGGAATATCTAGGGACCATTCCATCGCGTACCTTGATCGCACGACACCTCCGTCCCGACGACTTCAATGTCTGAGCCCGTTGTCACGGTCCTTCTCGCGTGACTCGGACTAGTCTTGCTGTCGTACTCGCTGGCACTGCGTTCAGGGCCAGGGTCCACCGCCTGGTCGACGTTCGCTTTAAGATCGCAACACGGCCAAAGGTGATCATGATGGTCATCTCCCAGTACGATCACGGCCATCTGCATGTCCACCTCCCTGCTGACGTCGTGTCTTGTAATAGGAGGAGGTAGAGCTTGGAATCTTTTTAGGTTGAGAATAAGACGTTGGCCGATAATCGAAAGTATTGGCGACGAGATTCTGCATCACGCAGCATATGTCATGGTCAGGATATGGAGGAATAATCATTCCTTACGCTAGATAAAGAAAGTTTCTTGGATCCTTCAAGGTTCGACGAAGCCGATCGGTTAACCATCACGGTCGCTGAGCATGAAAAGGCGTAACTCACGAGTTTGAAGATGGTCCTGTCAATAATGTTCAACCAACGATCAGAAACATAGCATATCGAGAAAATAACATTTACCAGCAGATTATTCCGGATACACTAACGAACAACTTGGTCTGTACGACATGAGATTTCAGGTTGACATCATATTTCCAAAAGTGTGGGTGTGGCAGAGCGTACCACATAGAACAGAACAGCTGGGCTTCCGGTTAGTATCGGCCAGCAATACGAGATAACCGAGGAAAGGACAGTCTCACCATGCCGCACCAGAAGCTGAACCAGCAACGATGTGTGGAGACCGCGCGACTCTCTAATAAGTTCCCGAAAACTGCGCCATACCATTACCAACACAATACTGTCGAGTAGCAGTCTAGTACGATGCGAATTAGGTCCAACTTGAATCGGGTTTCCCCAACCACATCGTACGAGGACGACTCACGTTGCAAACCCAGTTAACCACTACGAGTAGGCAAGGTGATCTCAGATGTAGTGTCTCAAGATGTAAAAGGATGATCGATAGACGTACGATGTGCGCTACAGTCATGTAAGATGAACAACATTCATCAACAAAGGAATTTCGAGAGGTATAATTGAAATCTGAACGTACAAGATATCGACACGATACAGACACTGACTTGCTGAAGATACATGTAGGAGATTGCTGTGCAAATAACAAAGTTAGTTATCAACATAAATCGACGGAAAGTTTCACCCGAAAATACGCACAATCAATAGAAATCTGTGGGTAAATCGCAGATCCAATCAAAGCGAGAACGTATAAGATATACAGAGTCACGAGGAAAATGGTGCCGCGGTATGTGCACCCCCAGATTGCCCAAGCGCGCATCAAAACCAGGGCTATGATAAATCACGTTATCATGAGCACGACCACGAGGATTCCAGAGAACAGATACGCACTTCGAATCGACTCTCCAGATAAAATCATAAAGAATGTGCAGAACACCTCGAAGATTGCACAAAACTAATGATGCATATCGTTCAATCGCCATTCGGATGAGTAATCTCTCGACGCTCGTGAGGCGAACCATGTACTTACATACCTTTCTGGATCTATGGCCCACGTATCCTGTCTCCTCCAACATGATGAATGTCTGTCCAATCAGGTTTCCGTACCGGTTGATTAGAAACCCAGCCTTGATGACCGTCCAGGGTGCATTCCAGATATACTCCACCTTCCATGATTTGACTGGCAGTTAGACAGACAGACATTTGACAAGTTACACCGGAAATCCATACTTCAAGAGGGAAAGTAATCAGGTAATCATAGACGATCAACACGTCTCCTGCGAAAACAAAGGATCTAGGGATTCGTTGAAGGGAATCCCAGTGCACGTACGACATGCTCACTTGCGAACAAACAACTGGCTCAAGAACGCTGTTGGCACCGACATAACTGCGAGCAGTTATCGAAACAGATATCATATAATAGGTTGCAAGGCGAAAGGCCGAGTGGGTGTGAAGAGAGTTGAAGAGACGTGTCACTGTCCTGGACGACATTGCATGAGCTTAAGTATGTGTTACATTGAGCCTACTCTTGGAGCTGTGACAAGTTAGGGTGGCGTTAAGGGCTCACTCTATAACGGGTGTAAGGAGAACAACCCACGCGAATTAACCCATTTCGAGGCGTTACCAACCCATCAGGCAATCAGAGGATACACGGAACACATAGAAATATTCAGTCCTGCGACCGAAATATTTATGCATGGCTCTAAATCATCACGAAACATTCAGCCATGGAGCAAAAATTGCGTGGTCGATGAACGCTTGAACCCCCACCGTCGAGAAAAGTGCAAAAACAACAACAAAATGATGTATCCATGCACGGTATCTATGAATTATTGGGTTTAATCTGGAAGGTATGTACCAGCCCAGCCAAAAATAGAGGACCAATGGTTAGTTGCCACAGGAACGTAGGTTCAAAGGCTCCCTTCGACGTACAATGTGGCAACGATATTGCGTCTGTCACCACGGTTCCGTAAAGCCCTATGCGGGCGAGCGCGCCGCGGATGAGACCCGCTGGAAAAGCAAGATATTGATGAAGTGCAAATCAGTCGCTCTTAAGAGAGGACGGTGTGGGGAAAAGGAGACACACACGATGGTTGGTACGGAGGTTGTCAACTTGTTTGCCCAGGAGGATGACCAAAGCTCTTTGCAGACATATTTGACGGTGTCAAGGGCATCCCCGAATAATGGTCTGTCGTGACACAATCTGGGGACGCAACGGGGTTGCGACCATGGCATCGAAGTGAGCCCGATGAATTAAAGGCGAAGGCGTCAAACACAAAAACATCACCTCTCTACGAAATTGCCGCCCACATGAAGCCCGATGGCTTCCAGCCGGGTGCGTATGCCTTCGTCTTCGTCCGCGGCTCCAGACGACGCGTCCCTGCGCGAAGTGGTGCTCCCGATGCTGTCGCGGTGCGACTGAGTTTAAGCTTGGAACTGCGACTGGTTGTGGTTTGGCGGCGGGCGGTGGAGGAGGAGGAGGCAGGATGCTTGCTTCAACCATTTCTTGCGCTATCTTTTTGGCGCGTGCGGCTGCTACGGCGGAGGAAGTACGGAGTGCGGTGACGGCTTCGATGAACAGGTAGTCCATCGCGACTCCATCGACAAGGCGGACTCCGGGCAGGTTGGCTCGGAGCACCGGCGTATCTTTGAATAATTCTCACGCTACAAACTTGACTTCATGCCATCTCAATCCGACCCAGATGATAGCGAAGTAGAACCAACCCTGGCCAAGATTGTCTTGCACCAGTATGCGTCTTCAGGGATGACACAAGAAAGCCAGAAAGTAGTCGTCGACTTCCAAAAAGTGACGGTGGAATGTGAAGATCAACCCAATCCTCCCATCGATGTGGAAGAGATTGAGAATCCTAAGGAGGTCAGGACATTTTTGCGAATCTCCAAGGAGACCCTGAGATTAAACAGAGATCATTCTGCTTGGCAGGTAAGGCGATGGTGTCTTTTCTGAATACATATCTGACAGACACCAATAGGACTTTTTGAATCGTCTCATATAACGGACTTTTTCCTGCTCAAAAACACATCGACCTTGTTTCTCCTCCTCGCAACTCCAGGCCGTCGTGTCCATTATGCGAGAGGAAGCCGGCGTTGTGCTGCTCAGGCTCGTGTCACACCTTGATGTGCCTGAACACAGATTGTCCCGCTTCTCGACTCGTTCCCTTTCGGTCGTGCCATATCCATGACCATGTTTCCATATGTCTGCCTTGCCTGCAAAACGCACGAGGCATTCCATCGCTCGGCGAATGCCCCGACTGCCATCTCTGGTTCTGTCACATTGAGCTGGCATGGTGCCTCGGCCGAACCAAACACCATGTCCAAGAACACGTAGCTAAGCCGCTCTCGTGTTCCAATTGTAGCGAGGTTCAAGGCCAACCTAGAAATCGATGCGCCAACGCAGAGTGTTGGTCAAGAAGGGGATCATATTCTTTCACAGTCTGCAAATCGTGCTCACCCGCAGGCGGGGCATCGTGCACATGCGAACAGCTTTGGATCTGCGACGACTGCAAGGAGCGAGGCACCGAGCCATTGTCATGCTGGAGTTCGATCATGATGTGCCCGCGATGCAAGCGTTTTTTTTTGCGACAGATGCGATTACATCGAATGTTGTCATCCATGTGGTGATTCAACACTATGCGACGACTGCGTGGAAGAAGATTGGAGATCGTTCGCGGCTGGATTACCAGTGTCGAACGGGACACCCGAGCCCCAGTCGACGGAGGAAGTCTATTTTGAGTCCGTATGTGGTTCGGATGGTTGTCTAACCAAGATTTGCAAAGGCTGCGCCGATGTTAAGCGGTGTAAGGGATGTGACATGCGATTCATGCATGCACTGGAGTAGTACTATTTGCGACTCCTGCAAGGAGACGGTTGGGTGAGCGATGATACAGAATGACAGGGCGGTGGCAGGTTGTGACCCAATAATAATCAGAGTGTGTATGTAAAAAACATAGTATCTAACTATTGAATATTGAGATCTCGAGATCCCGCGCGTACCACCAACAGCAGCAGCGACGTGATCCACAAACTCACCCCCTATTTAAATTAGATTGCACTCCATTGGCACTCCAGGGAAATTTTTCTCGATGCACAACAGACCGGAAAATTTTGTTGTCACAATGAAAGTTCGAATTCTACCTGTGGTAGAAGATCGACAGATCATATATCATAACTCAGATGCTAATTGTAGTGGTTGCCAAAAATCTATAGAACTAGCCACACACCAAACATGAAATGAACAGGAAACGTTTCTACGTATACTAGATCCTTAGTCTGTACACTTCCCAAACACCACTTGCACGATTACTGAGCTAATTTCCAGCACCCTCGGAGCGTCCCAAAATTTCCTCGACAGCGCTTGCTACTCTGTGCCAGCGACCTCGGTTTGCGAGCTCCGTTGTGCCGGAGTAAAGCCGACAACTCAAAGCACCCCAAGCCTTCAGTTTGAAGCCGTCATACGGGGCCACGACACGAGCGAGGAAGGTGGAAATGGCAGGAATATCCAGTTCCTCGATGATGGAGTCCATCACGTTGATGTAAAACATTCCTGGCAATCTTGACCTTAAATTCAAGTCCGTGGTAGCCGTTGACCGAGCTACTGCTTCGGTAGTGCTGTTGGGCGCGCGGATGACGAGGCCAACGTGATTGAGTAGCGGGCATTTCAGAAGAAGCTGCTCTAGACCGTCCAGTGTGATCAACCCATCAACCGACCCAGGGCGGTTCCAACCTGTTGTCTCATTGATGGAGAGGCATTCAAGGAAAGGCCATGCTGATGCCAGCTCCACGAGGTCGCCATCAGTAAGGTTTATATGAGCCACGATATCGAGCTCTACGTGACGGATGTTGGTGAACGCCATGCTTGGTCGCAGATCCCCAAAGGTAAGACTGCGTTCCGAAGCCCAGTTACGAAGTGTTTGCATGTCAGACTGACGAAGCAAGATTTGATTGTTGTTCCACTGTTCAGCTATCTCCAGGAGACTGACGTCGGTAAGACGAATTGATTGCAGGTTATGGGTGGGACCATCGAGACGGTTACAGGCTTCCTGAACAGCTGAAAAAAAGGGTCGAATGTGCTTGGAGAGACACTCGTTGGCATGTACATCGAGTCGCTCGACGGCAGGAAGTTCGACTTGAGCAAGGAACTTTGAGGTTAATTCCAAAGATTGACCGTGGTACGAGAACTGCAAGTTCTTCAAGAACCGGAATACGAGGGCTGAGTTTTCTGAATTGAGAGCAGCGACGATATCTTCTGCATTGCTGAGTGCGAAGTTGAGCTTGATCAAGGAACGTAGCTGTGAGAGATGTCTCAGATCGTCCGTCTCCAGTTTGATATCGGCACAGTCCAAGACTCGAAGGTCTTTCCATGGCCAGGTATATACACCGCTGGCGCTTGGATAGGCCTTGGACCAGATGCCGATTCCACTGCCCCTCATAGTGATCTTGGTCAGGTTCGGATAGAATTCGGCCATTGGCGCGATAAAGTCCCGAATGAAGCGTGGCTCGCCTCCAGGCACTACTAAGGTCGTCATGCTAATGGAATCCAGAGATGTGATATGCTGATGGTGTAGCCAAGGGGAAATTCCATGGACGAAAAATAGATTCAACTCCCGGAGATTGGGAAAGAGTAGATCCTGCCCGAGTAGGTTTTCCGGCACGGCCTGCGGAGCAAATCCCATATCGAGGTTTGTCATCACGCGGATTCTACTTGTGTAACTTCGGAGGGTTGACCACTCTTCTTGGGTTAGAGCTCTATAGAACGTGTTGCTCTGTTGAAAATGGAACGAAAGGCGATCAGTATCGCTGCAGTAGGTTGACAGATGGGAGGAGCGGACTCACGAGTGATCCTGCATAGATTTCACGCGGAATGCACCGCGCTATGGCAGACACGCTGGTCAACTCTGACCAGAGGATATCCAAGGCCGGTTGCTGGAATGTGCGGCATGTCCTTGCTAAAGCAACCATGTCGGGATTATGCTTGGTGACTGGCATGAAGCGTGGATTGTACGATGGTGGACAGAAGACATGTTTGAAGATGATAAGCAGGATCTCCGGTATTTCGAGTGCATGATGCATGGCTTGGAGTTATGAGAGCGCGAGTCGATGTGGAAGATGTATGAGCAGTAGGTATGAGAACTAGAGGGGAGGATGTTGTTAGTGGATCGATATCAAGCCGGCGAATTTATACCTTGGGTCCCACTGCCAAAGCATTGACATCTCCACACCGTTGACCACAACAACAACAAAAATAAAGAGCTTTGACAAAAGAAGGAAAAAAGAACTCATTTGGGTATTAATTGTTCGTACTCGGCCGGTAATCATCTACACTTCGGCCTGCCCGTCCCGAGATATGTTCCACATATTCAGCCCTGTACCGATCATCGTCCATCACGTTGGCACGCCAATCTGCAAACCGACTGTCCATGACATGATGGGGTATGAGTTCGTCGGTTTAACGTGCACGAGCAAACACGGACCAATTCAGCGACGAAGCCCTTTGATGTGTGGGCAATGGGTATACTGATCAATCTCTAGATTCCAGTATCGTCAGCTTTGTTTGGGTGTACGAGATGTTCCCTGAGGAAGCTGACCACTCAAGTACTCACCGACGGGCCCAAAAATCCGCCCACCACGGCCAAAGCGTTCATTCAAATAATGTGGCCGGTCCAGTGTCCACACAGACACAATAGATTGCAAGTCTGAGGTGCTTTGTCTCGACACTTGGTCCACATCTACCATCGGCAGCTATTCACAAAGCCTTCCGAGACAATTTCCTTTTGTTTTAGAAATCTACCGCTGACATTGAGAGCGAGGGTGATGGTGAAGTTGGCGGGGGGTGAGCTGATAGTGGAACTGGTGTGGACCGTCATCTGGGCGGAGGGGGGTAGGATCTGGGTAGGGAACGATAGATGGCGAGGATGGCGTCACCGTATGTGTCTTACACGACGTCGTCCTCGGCAGCGAACTGAGTTTCCTTGTTCTTGAACTCGTCGTCGAAAACAGAGAACCTCGAGCTCATCCGGGAGCGTGCCGAGGACGGGCAGTGGGGGGTAGGAGTCGCGCAACTCACCCATTGTTTCTTCAGGTGATATACCGTTCGTACCTCACCTCACAATAACGAAGTTGGTGCCGCTTCACCGCGGTGTGAGAAAAAAAAATCAAAACATACTAGTAAGTTTACTGTTTAACAGACATGTTCAGAGACGGACCGGCGTCCCGTACAGTACTTGCAGAGATTGAAAAAGCTTCTGTGACAGCTACTGGGACCCTGTCCTAGTCACTGTTCCGAAATGCTCGAGCTATTTTCGCCAATATTGGCACGTAGCCGAGCTCGCTAATCGTGCATTCATGATTGCCTACCCGCATCGGCTTCTTATTCACGAGAATGGTCAGGATAGTAGCGAAGTGGAAGTCGGGGATTGACTCTATGTCGCACGTGACTGATATCTCTTGTCTACTGTCATCATGTCTGGTATTATGGGATTCTTCAACTCCAAGTTCCCTCAGACTATGAATCCGAGAGACAAACCATCAGATCCACTTTCGCGTCTTCGCTTCGCCCTTGAGACTATGCCAGGCTCACGCAAATACGTGTTCACACCCGCAACGCGTGCAGAGATACTATCAGAGCTCTACGACGCTTTCTGGGGCCCGTATGCCCACCTCTTTCTCCCACTCTCCAACTCTAGTCTCCCAATGCACGCAACCCTCGCACAAGTACAGGCAGAGCTTGGCTTTGCGGGCGCGGGTTCACAAGATCCCGTTATCCCAGGTCGTCCATGTGGCCACATTTTCACCAAAGGAGAGAGCTGTTTCCGATGCAAGTGAGCTCAACCCTCTCTTGCTCTTCTTTCTGCCCTGATCTGTCTCTTTCAGAGACTGCGCACTCGATGAGAGCTGCGTCCTCTGCAGTCGTTGCTTCCGTTCCAGCTCACACAAGAACCACAACATCAGCTTCTTTATCGCCCAGCAGTCTGGCGGTTGTTGCGACTGCGGCGACGCTGAAGCTTGGCGCCACGACATTCAATGTCCCTTTCACCCTCTCCTCTCGGGCTCCGATCTTCCAATTGATCCCTCCGCCCCCGACGCTACACCAAGAGTACTTCCCCGGCCCGTCTCGGACGTAGACGTCCCTCCAGTCCCACATTATCCTTTCCGCGCCGCTTTCCCTCCAGAACTCAGAGATATCATGGGTCGCACCATCGGCTATGCCCTCGATTTTCTGCTCGACACCCTTGACTGCTCCCCCGACGAACCAGGCGTGCCTGCCAACGAAGTCGACCTCCGTCTACAGCCCACTTTAGACCCCATGCAGAAAGACCAGTACTCTGTCATCGTTTGGAACGACGACAAGCACTCGTTCGACGAAGTCATCCAGCTCATCTGCGACACCACGAACCGCGATCGCAAGGAGGCGACTACCATGGCCCACGCCATCGACGAACTTGGTCGTGAGATCATCGATATGAACGCCAACGTCTCTCGTCTCTTCGAGATAGCACAGATCATTTCTAAAATCGAGATCGGCGTCACCATTCGCCGCGCATACGACACATTTAGAGAGCAGGTCGTCGTCGTCATCATAGAATGGCTCCTTGACCTCACCCGTAGCAGACTCGGCACAGACACCCTCGTCATTCGCGAGGTCATCGCAGCCGAGCTCCTCTCTCCTAGACATGACGGCGAAAGCAACACTTACGGTAATGCGTCCCACGTTCCCAACCTTGACAAAGACATCCCAAATGCGTGCAGGATCGACTGGATGCTTCTGTATCATACCCGGCTCTGGAAGAAACCGCGCATCAGCTTGAAGGAGATTTATGGGTCCATTCTCATACTGTCCCATCCTCACAAACTTGCCATAGGTACGGTGTTCCGCCAATCAATGCTTCCTAACACCTGAGGCCACTTCCAGGGAGCCATTTTGCCGCAGTGTATCCACGCATCGTAGACGCCTATCTCCTTGTCGATAGAGAGGCGGAGACGTCCATCAAATATTTCGCCCTCCAACTCTTTACCGTCCCATCCGTAGCAAGTCACATCGTGCGGTATCACGACCTCGTAACGCGTTTGCTCGACATCATCGTCAACTTCTTCACGAACCAAATTAACGAAAAACGTATCCTCAACACTTCGGCAAACAATTCCGAGCTCACAGAGCTGGACGTGGATAGCTTCCCGTTCAAATCCAAGCGTTTCATGCCCGTCTTTAGCGACCTTCGATACCTCTGCCACAACGAACCCGTCCAACAGCTCATCGCCAGGAACCCTTCATTCGTTCGCAAGTTTGCAAAGGTATGTCAGCTATTCATGTGTGTCCATCCGAACAAACGTGCGGCGACGAACCACATCGAGTACGAGACGGACGCTTGGATAAGCGTCTTCAATGTCACCCTCTCTCTGTCCCGCGTCATCAAGGTGTACGGAGAGGCCTATAGCTGGGCGACGCCCTCGCAGTTGATCAACGCCATCTCCATCGTCGTGAGAGACATTCTTGCGGTATGCACCTTGACGAACGACAAACTCGACAAGACCAAATTCTCAAAGCCGGACTACCACGACATTCTCTTTGGGGACGTCGAGTATACCATCTTGCAGTTTGACGTGTTGGAGGGATGGGTCAGCTTCCACCACTCGTTGCACTGGCTTTTGGCGGAGCTGATGAAGAACGTCGACGTTCTCTCGGAAGAATCCTTGAATCGAGCGGGCGTGGCGAGCGTGCGGGACTTGTTCATGCGAATCGCCACAGAGGATGACATTCTCACGATGATCGATTTTCCCTTGCGAGGTATGCTTTGTTATTCTCCTCGTTTTACTCAGGATTTGATGTTGGCCTCGTAGTGCTGGCGATGGTCGCCCAGATTCGCTCTGGACTGTGGGTCCGCAATGGCTTTCCGATACGTGGTCAACTGTTGCATTACCGTGATTTCATGCTTCGCGAGCTGTGCTACGACCAAGATTTATTTATCCTCCAAACGTCTCTCATCATCCTCGATCCAAACACGGTCATCGTGAGCATCCTCGATCGCTTCAATCTCTTGCAATTCTTCCGCGGGGCAGTAATTCATCCGACGTACGAAGGCGCGCAGCTGTCCAGCATGGTTGAGGAGGTCCTATATGTCATCATCACCCTCTTGACGGAAAAGGGCAGTGCTACCAAAATGCCTCTTCCGGTCGCCGTTCGGCGCGAGATCACCCACGCGCTCGCAGCCGGACCGTGCACCTACACCGACCTCGTGAAACGCGTCGCCGAGCGCATGGCGGACGACGTCTGTTTTGAACACGTCCTCAAACAAGTCGCCAACTTTAGAGCGCCGGAGGCGACCGCGGACGTGGGAACCTACGAACTCAAGGACGCGTTGTACGACGAAGTCAATCCGTTTTATTACCACTATGCTCGGAACAGGCGCGAAGAGGTCGAAGCGGTCCTCAAGGCGCGGCTGAAGCGAAAAACGGGCGAGGCGGACCCCGTGATCGTGCCGAAACCGATCGGGATCGAGACGGGTCCGTTTTCGATCCTACCGTCGCTGCTCGAGTCCGAGGTCCTCCTGCAAGTTATGTTTTACGCCATCTACAACGTGCTCGTGTTGTCGGACGCGGCTGGGACCACCCCGCCGTCTGCGGAGGCGATCCTCGATCAGGCGTTTTATCTTGTCATGGTTGCGCTCGTGGAACGCGCATCGGTGTTTAGCCATCTGTCTGCGCTCAAGGTGTTCGAGGACGGCAAGAACTTGATCGATGTCGTGTGTGCGATGGAGAACGCGGAGTACTTCAAGCCCTATGCTGCTCGGGTGGGGTGGATCTTGGGGGAGATGTCCAAGTTCGTGCCGGAGGAAGTGCAGGGGCGGCGCAAGGTCGTGACGGTGACAGAGTCTGGCGTGGACCCGGAGATGCTCAAGAAGCGCGCGGCCAAGGCGAGGCAGGAGGCGATCATGGCGCAGATGAAGGCCCAGCAAGCGAGCTTTGCGATCAATTATGAAGACGTGGACGATGATGAGGACGAAGACATGGATGAGACGCCGGAAGAGGATTTGATACAGTACGGATCGTGCATCGTGTGCCAGGAGGACCTGAACGACTCGAAGCCGTGGGGGATGCTCGGGCTCGTCCAGCCCAGCCGATTGTTACGGAAACATCCCGACAGCCACAGCGCGTATCTCAACGAGCTGATGGGGATGCCAGCCTCCCTCGATCGCTGTTTGCGGTCACCGAAATCGCCGCCTTCGACGTTTCCCTCTGTGGACGCGGATTTCCACGAGGACGTGACGCAGTTTGCGCCCAACTTTGATGGGTTCCCGGCTCAGCACACCCGATTCGGTTTGCACGCGTCCATGTGTGGGCACATGATGCACATGGAGTGTTTCCAGATTTACAACGCTTCTGTACGTCAACGGCATCGCGCGCACGCGACGCGGAACCATCCCGAGAATATGCTGCGCAAAGAGTACATTTGTCCGCTATGCAAGGGTCTCGGCAACGTCATCCTCCCCATCTCCCGTCCTTCGACTCTTCCTGTGACGTCTGCCTCGTTCCCAGACTGGATCCGCGCTGTGGGGATCTCGATTCTCAAGTCCAAGCCAGACCTGGCGATGGACGCGCTCCAGTTCCGCAACGGCACGGGCGAGTTTGTGTTTTGGAGCGCGCAGGACCCCAACTATGCGGTTCAGATTCGACGGGGGGATAACTTTGAGACGTTCAAGATGTTGGACAGTCTGGTGAACGTGGCCAAGATCCTATCGCAGCAGACGAGGCATTTGAGGGAGAGGCCGGAGCCGGAGTCGGGGGACCGAGGGTCTGGAATTTATTTGCCGGAGGAGTTGGTGGGGTATACGATCGCTTCGATTGAAGTGGCGACGCGCGGGACGTCGGCGCGTGCGGGAGGTGGTGGTACCGGGGGCAACGTCGCGGACGCCCTAACGGAGCCACAGGTGCGACTCGTTCGGTCTCTCCTCGGGTGTCTAGCGTCATTAGCCAAGATCGAGCTCGAAGGGCGCTTTCCGGACGGGGGCAAGGAGGCTGTGAAGCAGGCGATCGTGAAGCGGCTGCTGCCCGAGTGGTCGCGGACGTCGCTGACGTCGTATGCGTACCCGCTGCTGCTGCGCGATCCGCTCACGATCTTGGTGGAGACTGCCGCGGTCGCGCCGGAGATGCTGCAGCACGTACTGGTGTTGTGTTATTATGCGTGTCTGGCGCGGACGGTGATCGGGCTCGTGTACGTGCTGAACAAGGCGCGGTCGTCGAGCCATGGTGTGCCCATTCCCACCCCCTCGTCGTCAGCAAGAACGAAGCGGCAACGGCAACGGCAACCAGATCTATTCGGGGACGTGCGCATGTTTTTCTTGTCGGTCGTGCGGCACTCGCCCGTGTTTGAGCATACGGCGACGCTCGTGTTCGAGACGTTTGGGGAGGCGCGGATCGAGAGGCTGTTGTATGCGTTTACGTTGCCGTTTTTGAGGCGTGCGGCGATTCTGTGTCGGGCTGTGCTTCCGAACGCGTTTGCGACGCCATCGAGGGGGGGGAGAGCAAGCGGAAAACGGGGAAGACGACGAAGCAGAAGACGACGAATACCGGCGTCTGCTGACGCTGTTGCACGTCCCGCCGCTATCTGACCTGCCGAACCAGGACACGCTGCAGAACGCGTTATCGGGGTGGTGTGCGCACTATGGGCATTCGCACGCGGCGTCGCAGCTCAACTGTGGGGTTGCGCTCGAGTATGCGGGGGTGTATCGACTTGCGCAGTTGCCGATCGTATTGGATGATTTGTTTGTGTTTGGGGAAGGGCGGGAGAGGGATAAGGACAAGGACAAGGAGAGGCGGGTGATGCGATGTGTGCGGTGCGGTACGGTGCCTACGGACGCGGCGATCTGTTTAGCGTGCGGAGCGACGTGCTGCATGCTCAGTCACTGTTGTGTGGACATGGAGGGCAGCGGTCGGGGCGAGTGTACTAACATGCATATGCGAGAGTACGTCTTTTGTTTTCTTCCACGTACGCGGATGCTCACACTTTGATGACAAGATGCGGCGGCGCGGTTGGGCTGTTGTTTGTCGTCAAGCGGTGTTCCCTGCTGTACCTCTATGTCAACAACGGGTCGTTTGTGCAGTCGCCTTACTTGGACGCGCACGGCGAAGTGGACTGGTCGATGCGGTGAGCACCGGCGGGGTTTTTCGTTTCGTTTCGCGGGGCTGATTCCATAATCGTTTGGATAGGCGAGGAAGACGACAGTATTTACACGGTCCGCGATGGGAAGAGGTACGCAAGACGTGGCTTAATCATGGTATTCCGACGGCTGTTGCGCGCAAGTTGGAGAGCACGGTGGATAATGGAGAGTGGGAGAATCTGTGAGGGCTGTTGGTGCGCCGCGGAGAGTTGCGCAAGCAACTCGGGTCGGATTGGATGGGATCGTATCCAGCCTCTGAGATTGAGTTGGCGGTGGCGTCGGGTACGTCGCGACGAGGGCAAAATAGAGAGAGGCTTCCATTCGTTGGCGCGCCCGTCATGTAGGACGGACGCATGTTTTTTTTTACGCGTACATACTGTATGTAGAATAGATTCGCGTGAGGGTTGAGGTTGCAGGGTCAATGACGAATATTGAGTATTGTTCGCGACGAGGGCGTGTCAGAGTCGCGTGGGTCACCGTTCGACCTCGCCCAAGTTGATGTCGATCGTTTCAGCGAGCGTGGGACCAGCATGTGTTCCTGGACCCTTTAGGGGACAGGTTTGGGGTGGCGCACAACATGGCGGTGACCCAAGAATTTCGTCCTGGACGATAATCGATAATTGCCCAGCAGGTCTTGTGACTCAGATCTGATTGTTTCTCTCTTCATCAAATTTCAGTTTGGATGGCGCCCAGACTCTTTTGCTAAACTCTTCACTCATACCTCTTTCGAAACTTTCGATGATCCGAATGTTCTTCATCAGTCTGATTGTTATCCGGTTAGTTCCTAGACGTGATTGATTCCATCATCCCGACATGTATTTATGTCAGGCGCACGTACTTGATGGTATGTGTGCTCCTCCACATTTTTCACCCAATGTTCTACAAGCTGTTCACAGCCATTGCCGTCACGATGCCTATTTTTGTTCTGGCCGCCCAAACACCTGATCCTAGGGGGGGGAGTGATGGTTTAGCCATACCACTCACGAAACACTCTGATTCCGACGTGCACAAATTTCATGTTACATCACAACACGCGTAAGTCGACCTGACAGTGATGTCCTCAGGCATCGTTTTTGCTTACACATTTTTTTAGCGAGATCATTCATGGGCCAAGTGGCATGGATGGTTCCGATAGGAAAGAGGGAACGCATCCTTCTGTTGTGCAACGGGCCGGGACCGGAGCCGGCATTCATGTGACACCATACATGAATGGTAGAATATGGATTGCGACCATTTCGATCGGCACTCCTCCCAAGTCCTTCACTGGCAAGTTTTTCCGTGCATTCGTGACACCCACTCACTCTAGTCACCACCTCAGTCGAGTTAAACACCGGTTCTAGGTAAGTGTTTTCTGTCAGTACCATCTACTGTTTTGTCTTATTCGACCCAGCGATCTCTTTATTCCAGCCTCAGTCGGTGATGGGAACTGCAGAAGCCACCTCGACCTCTGGGATCCCGCATCGTCCATGGTCACCAACTTGGACCTCCATCCAGATTTTCAGCTAGAATTCGCAGATGGCAGGATTGCCCGCGGTAAACAATTCATAGACAGTGTAACCATTGCTGGTTTCACCGTATGTTCTTACTCTTTTCGAACATCATCACTTCCGACCGATGAATAGGCAGACGTTCAAACCATTGGTGGCGCAACAACATACTCTTCAAGTATGGGAGCATTTCAGTTTCCTGCAGATGGTATATTGGGATTAGGTTTCCCGTCTTTGTCAGTATTTTCTGGAAAGAGCCCTTTGCTTTACACGCTCTTCAGTGAAGGAAAGCTGCCTCAACCAGTGTTTTCACTCAAGCTCACCACTTCTGGAGGCGAGCTGTACATCGGTGGAACGAACGAGGGGCTTTACATTCATAGCACCCTCGTCTATACCCCTGTACTAACACATCTGGTGAGCGCAAATACCAGGCGGTATGGATACATACTTAGATTACCCTTTCAGGGTCTCTGGGCGCTGAAGATAGATAACATTAAAGTC
>JBBPPA010000526.1:0-20569 GCA_038091735.1 Leccinum pellstonianum | reverse complement strand
ACCTTCATACTTGGCAGTGCTTGACGCCCTATATATGACATTTTGCATCTCGTCTCGCTCTCTTCCGGTCTAGTAGGATACACGACACCCCAAGCCTGAAGGCCTGACTGGTAACACGCATTTCTACTGATCCATTGTCTTGCAAGAACTAACATTGATTGATGGTGTCTACTTGTCTGGAATCCAAAAAATCCAACAAAATAACTGGCTGAGCTCGTCAATCTTCCAGTAACAAGGCTTGCTGTGAAGCCAAATTTCCGAAGGCATTTTCTGGGGTATTTGGCTTCTTTATTTGCCACCTCACTCCTTGCAATTGGTGTTCGACACGATAACCCGGGTATTTTATCTCCGTATTCAGTCTTGCATTAGTATGTGGGTCTTGCCTGCCATGAATAACACTCATTAGTCAATCAGGATCAACTAACGTCGACATTGCTCAGCCAGCCTGGATCTGGGGCTCATTCATGCTCACAAAAGACGCATGTGATTGCTATTTGTGATGATGTGTCCTCGAAAGCAACGAACTCTGTTGTTGTACAAGCATTCACTGTCCCAGATGACCAGCACACTGTCGAAAATGGGCTAGGTGTCCTCCACCTCTTCCATGAGGGCCCGGGAAAACTCGAATGCAAGGCAACGGAGCTGCACCTTACACTTGACGGTTTGTATAGGATCCGGCGTCTGGTCCTCACTGTATGCCATCGAATACTAGATCTCCCGTTTTCCGTTCCCGTCCTTGTCCTCGTCCGATCGTCGTCGCAACCCTCTCGCCCGCTCAGCTCTCTTCTTGCACTCAGCCTGCCGCGTTCCCATCAAATAGGAACGTGCTCACATATTTTTGGGCCCACCGCGAGGGGACAGTTTTGACTTTGCCCCATCACGCTATCATTCCTCCGCCCAGTAATTCCACCTGGACAGCGAAGCCGCCTAAACGTAGGAACCTCCTAGGAACCGTCTCAATCCCGCCCGCCGTAACTCGCGCAGCCGCAAAGTGCGCACTAGAGACCGCACAGCCGATATCAAACGCGGATTCGAGCACTCCGCCCCAACCGTCTCCCGCCGTTCCCGGTTCGTCCTCGCCCGTCCTGGCTCCCTTCGCTACCGTAGACCAGGCTCCGATAGTCATTTTCCGTCGTTTTACCCCGCCATCGTCACGCGGTCCATTAAACATCGCACTGTCCGCACTCTCGTCTGCCACTATCAGCACCCCCGCGCCATCGTCCCCTAATTCGCTATTGCCCCCTCCGACGTCCGTAACCGCCCCGCCTCCACTCCTATCTACTACCATGTCAACCGCGATCACGAAAGAAATCCAGGGTATGCCCGCGCCAACTTCGTCCAAGGCCCCGTCATTTGATGGCGAGACGTCCGGAATGGTCATCTGAACAATTCCAAGCCGTTGGTTGTTGTTGCCAATCATCAGTCTGATCAAATCTAATCTTTTGATTCGACTGTTATAAGCTGCCGGCCGGCAAGGACTGCGGGCTGATACACTTGGTAGTGTGCCTGGACCCAGTCGTCCTTTGCATGCCTTTCCGGATACTCCTGCTGTGTCATTTCGTCGTGTCGAGAAAACAACCAGTGTGTCACTAGTGATGTGTGTACCATACGGCTTACAGTTTGTTACAATGTTACTTGACATTGGCAGGAAGCAAATATCGGCATAGTGGAAGTATGCTGGTCGATCATTTGCAGAGCTCGTGCTCAACATTCTGGATGATTGTACTGCATTCAAAGAATTGAAACATGCTCAGGCTGGTCGAGGTATTTGCTTGTTGTAAGTAGCTTGTGATACAGATTGTACTCTGATGCTGGCGGTTGCTGCAGTCACTCCTTGGTCATGCTGAGAGATTAATGGCTCATGGATGGTGCTTTCCATGATCTATTGCTATTATTATTCCATTCAGTCAGCTTATCTATGTCTTGTATTGTCATGGGTAGATGAGTCTCAATTGGCATATAGTACTAGGGGTGCAAGTCACAACAAGAATAAACCAGACTACTTGTAGAATACCATTGTATGATCAATTCTTCCAACAAGATATCCAGGATTCCCCCAACAAAGATCTATCAACATCAGGAGGTTGATATGTTTGGGTGGGAGATATGACCAAGGAATGAACAGGAAGACAAAAGTGAGACCTATTCCAAGGAGCAATCCAAGCAAAAAGGTTCTCATTGCCAGATTCAATCCAGCCATCTCTCTCATCTGAACTCCCAAAAGAAACCTGATGCTGTATCTTCAATACTTTGATGGACTTGTCTGAGGATCCAGAGACGATATGGGTACCAGCAGGTGAATAGCCAACAGAGTAGATAGAGCCACCATGCCCAAGGAATGGACCTGCCACAAGCTGACCACTAGTTGCATTCCAAACTCTAATGGTGCTGTCCCAAGAGCCAGAAACAATGTGTACCCCATCTGGAGAATACTTCACAGACAAAACTAATGATGTGTGTCCCTGTAATGGCCCTATCACAAGCTGACCACTGGTTGCATTCCAGACTATGATGGTCATGTCTCCAGAACCAGAGACAATGTGGGTTCCATCTGGTGAATAGGCAACAGAGTAGACTCCATCTGTGTGTCCCTTGAAGGGGCCTGCCATAAGCTGACCACTAGTGGAATCCCAAACTCTAATGGTGTTGTCCTTGGAGCCAGAAACAATGTGAATCCCATCAGGTGAATAGGCAACAGAGTAGACTGTGTGTGTATGTCCCTGGAATGGGCCTACCACAAGCTGGCCACTAGCTGCATCCCAGACTCTTACAGTCATGTCCTGAGAGCCAGAAACAATATGGGTGCCATCAGGTGAATAGGCAATAGAGTGAACCACATCTGTGTGTCCTTGGAATGGACCTGCCACAAGCTGACCACTACTGGAATCCCAAACCCTAATGGTGTTGTCCTCAGAACCAGAAGCAATGTGAGTCCCATCAGGTGAATAGGTCATAGAGGAGACTGGCCCTGTATGTCCATGGAATGGGCCTGCTACAAGCTGACCACTAGTTGCATCCCAGACTCTCACAGTCATGTCCCAAGAGCCAGAAGCGATATGGATACCATCAGGTGAATAGGCAACAGAATGAACTATATCAGCATGTCCCTGTATGGGATCTGCTAGAAGATGATCACTAGTTGCATTCCAAACTCTAATGGTGTTGTCTGCAGAGCCAGAAACAACTTGGGTCCCATCAGGTGAACAAGCAATAGAGAATATTGAACTTGTATGTCCTTGAAATGGACCTGCCACAAGTTGACCACTGGTTACATTCCAGACTCTTATGCTGCTGTCTTGAGAGCCAGTGACAATTTGATCCCCATGAGGAGAAAAAGCAACAGAATAGATGGCTTCTGTGTGTCCCTGGAATGGACCTGCCACAAGTTGACCACTGGTTGCATCCCAAACTCTGATGGTCTTGTCATATGAGCCAGAGACAATGTGAGATCCATCTGGTGAATACACCACAGAGCTGACCCCTTCTGTGTGTCCCTGGAAAGGACCTGCCACAAGCTGACCACCAGTTGCATTCCAGACTCTAATTGTATCATCATCTGAACCAGAGACAAGGTAGATGCCATCAGGTGAATAGGCAACAGAGTTGATGCTGTCTGTATGTCCTAGGAATGGACCTGCCATCAGCTGACCACTGATTGAATTCCAAACTCTAACAGTCATGTCTGCAGAGCCAGAAGCAACATGGATCCCATCTGGTGAATAGGCAACTGAATAGACTGCATCTGTGTGTCCCTGGAATGGTTCTGCCAAAAGCTGCCCATTGGTTGCATTCCAGACTCTGATAGTCATATCCCAAGAACCAGAGACAATTTTATCCCCATCAGGAGAATAAGCAACATGATCAACAGCTTCTGTGTGTCCCTGGAGAGGACCTACCACAACTTGACCACTGGCCACATTCCAAACCAAAATGGTGGTGTTCCAAGAGCCAGATACAATATGAGTCCCATCAGGTGAATAGGCAACACAAAGAACTGCAGCACTGTGCCCTTCCATAGTATGAACCTCAGATGGCCAATTTGAAGGATGTTGCCAGGTGATTGGGATATGCTTTTGGAGATGACTCTGCCAAAGTGCACAAAGGGGTGAGTTGGTGGGAGTTTGAGCCATGGCTGATAGATAGAGATGAGGGGTGGATTCTTTCAACACAGGGGCAAATACTTGGATGAACTGGGACCCTTCTGAAGCTAATGTGGCAGCCTTGTGGTCCTATTGAGCTTTGATTTAGTACTGACTACATATTGTCATAAATAATCTTACCTTGGCCCATCTTCGCAGAATAGCACAAGTCTTGATGGCAGATAGGATAAACAGCTGTGGTGACAAGACTGACAGAAGACTGATGGCCTCCAGCCAGTAGGGGAAGAATCTCTCAAAGAAGATTGTGATCTCATTCAACAGGTCCTGGTCAGCAGCAGGAACACCATCTTCTAGGTGAACCATCCAGTATTGGCAAGCATACATCAACTGTGGTGGAATAGCTCTTCTCACCCGACTTGGCAGGTCAGAGATAGCCGAGTTGCGTTGTCGGGAGTCCTTGAGACCACATATATTGAATCGAATATTTTCTCGCATGCAAGCAAGCAATGCTCGCCCGAGAGAGAGTGAATGCTCCAATTGAATGTTGACATGGAAGGTGGTACTACGTGTTTCATCCAGTAGGAAATCACGGAAGGAAGTGTGAAGTGGTCGAATTGGTTTCTCTTCATCAAATACACCATCCAGCAAAGATCCCATGGGTTTGATGATATCTCGAACATACAGATTTTCGTCCGACTCGAAGAGAACACAAAGTGCAGTCAGGGATAGTGGCTCCTTCAGCGCCAGTACGGTCGCCATCACCTCTTGAAAGGACTGCTGAGACTCGCTCCAGGTAAAGAGTTGACTCAGGACCGCTCTGTACAGTTGATCTAAAGGGCGGATTGTGGTATTGCCTTCATGTTGTAACAGTGTCTTCAGTCGCTTGCTTGGGCTAACTCCGATGCTACCACGTCCCTGAACAAATCCGCATGCAGTGGAAGCCCACTGAAAGAGATGCTGTGAGTGGCGGACGAGCAGTCTACACCACTCTTGGTGGGGCCAAGAAGTTTCAAGTTCAGTGTATTGGTGGAGTGAATGCAGGATGAAGTTCTCGATGTCCTCGTCGACATCCTTATCTAAGATATCGCCCATGTGTTTGTGAACTAGATGTGGGGCAGATGGGAATGCAGAGAGGATATCGCTTTCGGGTCGGGTGGTAATGAGAAAGCGAAGGTTGGTAGGAAGGGAGTTGTCGGAGATGTGTTGAGAGATAGCTCGTAGAATCTGTTCACGACCATCTCGATCGCCACTTTCGTCGAGGGCGTCGATGACAATGATCAATGGGCCAATGAGGTGGAGATTCCGGCTAGGTTCGATAATGAGCCGTTTCATTTGCTCCAACGGCGACGGCGACGTCCGTAGTGCTCGATTATCCTTCACGATGTCCCAAAGGGCGGATTTGTACTGCGGATCGTGATCAGACAGGTCGCGTGCGATAGTGCTGAACAGATTTTGCGGATTTCGCCTCGCAACGTCTGTGGTTGAAAAGCAATATGACGAGCCTAGTCGCTGTTGCTCATCGTACCGTCGGGCGATGGAGTGAGCCACTGCAGACTTGCCCGAGCCAGCCACGCCACTGAGCAAGCAAACTCGCGCCGCATTCTCGCCAGGATCGTTGAGGACGTCACATATCTCGCGGAGGAAGGACTCGCGCGTCCCAGACAGGCATCCCTTTTCTTCCGCATACCTAGCCCCGAAAGCGTATGGCATGTCATTCAAGTCGATCGATTCAGCTGTCCAAGTTCGTGAGCATCTGCCTGCGGTTCAAAGAATGAGACCTACCAGCATGTTCCACTATATTCATCATGCGAACGACTGTGACACCCGTTTGCACTGACACTCCCTCCAAGAACGCCGTCTTGAGTTCTCGCAACTTGTTCTCGTAATCCGTAATCCTAGCATCGATATCGGAGAACGTGTATTTCGCCGTTCGGATCCCTAAACGTGGAGGTGAGGAGTATGCATCATAAATTAGACGATTACTGACAAAAGTTCTTCTGCTTGACGTATTCGGTGATGAAGTAACCACACTCTGTCACTTGCAGTATCAGAAGCGTGATCGTCTTGACGTGCGCCTTGATCGCCTTCAAGGGTTCGGCATCGTTGACGAAGCTGAAGACGTCGCTCATCATGCCTGTCAAGCGAAAGATCTGGTTGTCGCGGTCTCTCTGGTTCACGAGCACCTGTGAGGACCACCATCAGGGATCAGCGATAACGAAATCATCGATAAAGAGACATACCTTGTTTGCAGCGGATAATACGGACCAAGCAAGCGACATGTAGGGATGAAGCTGTGCCACATTCAGGCCAGTGGCAGTCAGGACGGTGAACAACAAATACCTGTGCGATACTAGCCACGATCTTGTCGAACAGGTCGATCCTTTGCAAGAGCACGCCAAACATCTGATCGGACGTCATTAGCCCGGTTGCAACCCTTGGGCCAATGTCAACCGCCGTGCTCAGCGCCCCGACAACTGCGGGCGTGGGAACGAGTGCTTCGACCGCTTCGGTCGCCCCGGTGACAGCGTCTGCAGCTTGACATTCGTCCGCGTTCATGTCCCCATGCTTGTCGGACGATAGTGTGAACTTGATCGTAAACCCAGAATGACCGGAACCATCCAGGTTGGGAAGAGGCTCCTCGAGTACTTTGATCAGAGAGATCACATCAGCGATCTCAGAAATCATGACACCAAATGAGTTCATACCGCCATCCTTCAGATTTTCCAGCATGCTACCGATAGTACCAGCGAAACTGCCGACCAATATGTCCTTTCGCGTGAAATGCTTTTCATAAACCTTCACGATGATGGCGGAACGTTCCTCGCCATCACTGATACTATTCAGTTCCCTGTCGTTGAAACGGCGAGAATGCACCTACAAAAACAAATTATTATTCCATGAGGCATAATTGTTTTTCTCCTTTGCTTTCTTCGTCATCCGTGATATATCGCCCACGGAAAATTT
The DNA here is from genome assembly GCA_038091735.1 of Leccinum pellstonianum. NCBI lineage: Eukaryota > Fungi > Basidiomycota > Agaricomycetes > Boletales > Boletaceae > Leccinum > Leccinum pellstonianum. Next base: position 13,505 of record JBBPPA010000526.1, on the reverse strand, counting down.
GACTTGATACTTCCTCGCAATCGAAAGCTTTCGCTGCTCTAGTGTACGAAGTCCGATGTCTGAAACAAACGAAGGTGAACTTGCAATGACAGGAGCGGTGTTGTTTGAATGGCGAACCTTTGATGATGATCGTCTTTGCCGCCCTAAAATCCCGCTCAGCACGTTACCAGGGATGATGACAGGATGCACATACGACATGGGCGGAATCAAGGCTTGACTGGGGTTGTCTGTGTTCATGGTTCTGTGGGTGATATACAATGAGGTGTTGGGTGTGGGGATGCTTGGAACTTACTAACCAGGGCCTGTGACAGGCTGTGCTGGCATGCGGAGTCCCGGTCAGTTGGGCGCTAATTGGGTCTTGGCTTCCAACGAATATTTTGAGTGACCCAGAACGATGTACTAACAACGGTTCAACGGTCAAATATTGTCCCGAAGCTTGAATCAGTTGTTTAATACGCCCTCCTACTAGAAGAGCACGAAGACGGTCCCCAACGACATAATTACACCGTGTTTGCGGGTCCGAGCTGATCGGACAGTTTTACTGGAAGTCCTTCAGTGCACGTCCCGATCCGGTCCGACTAGTACGGCGCGTCGTTTCCTTTTTCTTTTATTCCCGTCCTCGTCATACTTAGTTTCTTTTTCTTTCTCTTTGTCTACTTTGTTATATAGTTGCACCACCCTTTCCTCTCTATGTATATAAGCCTTCCGTGTCCTCGCTGTATGCCATCGAACACTAGATCTCCCGTTTTCTGTTCCCTTCCTCGTCCTCGTCCGATCGTCGTCGCAACCGCATCCTCTCGCCCGCTCGGCTCTCTTCTTGCCCTCAGCCTGCAGCGTTCCCATCGAATAGGAACGTACATATCCACATATTTTTCGGCCCACCGCGAGGGGACAGTTTTCACTCAGCCCCATCGCGCTATCATTCCTCCGCCCAGTAATTCTACCTCGACAGCGAAGCCGCCTAAACGTAGGAACCTCCTAGGAACCGTCTCAAGCCCGCCCGCCGTAACCCGCGCAGCCGCAAAGCGCGCAGTAGAGACCGCACAGCCGACATCAAACGCGGATTCGAGCACTCCGCCCGTCCTCACCTGTCCTGGCTCCCTCCGCCACCGCATATCAGGCTCCGATAGACATTTTCCGTCGTTTTACCCCGCCATCGTCACGCGCTCCGTTAAACATCGCACTGTCCACACTCTCGTCCGCCACTATCAGCACACCCGCACCATTGCCCCTTAATCCGCTATTGCCCCCTCCGACGTCCGTAACCGTCCCACCTCCACTCCCGTCTACTACCATGTCAACCGCGGTCACGAAAGGAATCCAGGGCATGCCCGCGCCGACTTGGTCCAAAGCCCCGTCATTTGATGGCGAGACGTCCGACCTCCTCGAATTCTTCGAGATTTTCGACGACCTGGCCAAATATTGTGGCCTCTCTGATGCAGAAAAGTGCAAAACTGTCGTGCGCTATGTCGACAAGACTACCAAGTTCTTCTGGGTCCGACTCCAAGGGTACGAAAGCCAAGACTATACAGAGTTCAAAAAGAGTATATTTTACCAGTACCCCGGCGCCGATAGGGGGGTTCGCTATACCATTCGCGACCTTGAACGCGTCGTCGCGGCCCCCACGAATGATGACATCACCACCGAATCCGAGCTCGTCTACTATTATCATCACTTCTATGCTATCGCTGTATGGCTCGTCGAGAATAAGAAGATTTCAGAAGATCAGCGCAACCGCTATTTCTGGCAAGGATTGCCTCCAGCCCTCAGGCGACGCATCGAGCTTCATCTCGAACATAAGAAGGCCGACTACAGTCGGGACGAGGCCACCGACTTCAATGAAGTCGTCGAAGCAGGCCGCTTCGTCCTCTCGGATCGAGCCTTTGACGTAGACGGAGATGATATGATATCAGCACGCATCAAAGCTATCCGGGCGGAGCGCTCCACGACTATTACAGATAAGCCGACCCGACGCTCGACCCGCACTCCGCCAGCTCTACTCGCCTCAGACGATGAAGACGACGGGGATCGTGACAACCGTCGAAAAGACGCGCCTCATGGCGTTCGTACCAAGCGAGAGAATTACTCGAACGCACTCCCGAAGTCGCATATGGACGAAGTCGAGGAACTTTCACGCAAACTGCACACACTGGACATCTCCGATGTCACCTACTCAGCCCTGTTTTCCCGCCTCGTCCTGGCAGTGTCATTGAATTCAATCAGCAACTACTATGACGCACAAAACCAGAGTCTTTGAACCCTTTTTAATCACTCGTCGTCCGGCTTGACCCACCGAACGTCGAGTTGCTAATGTATAAATGGGAAGAACAACGAGGGCATTATTTTCAGATGGCTTTTGCACACTTATCAATGCGAGTCATCCCTACGAAGTGACCAACATTCAATATTCAATCATTTCTAGTTATTATTTAAATCGGATTCAGGGTCGGCATTGTCGAACGTAAAGCATCTCAGACTCTGGGCTCCGAGGGACCAAAAAGCGCCCTAGCTTACTTACTCTAACGCAACCAAAGTACTTGGGCTTGACGTCGTTGGCCGACCAGTGTGACTTATAGAATACCTTCATAACATTGAATTCGCCGGAGAGATTCACCTGGTGAAAATGCAATCGGACACCAAGTGCACATGGACCTGTCGCGTCGTGCTCCGAGTCATCATCCCGAACCCAATCCAAGTTCAATCAGTCGAAGACTTTCGTTATGTTTCATAGTATCGACAATTATGGAAGTATGCAACCTCCTCACCATCTTTCCAGAAGTAGTTTAAAATTACCGTCATGCACTCTCGGTGGAACGAGAGCGCATGGCAGTTACAACACGCTGTCCTCGGTGAAGTCCACAACCGCCGTCTACCCCTTCTGTGGGTTCGCCGAGTTCCGAAGGGCTACTAGTCGGGGAAGAGGCCTAGTCGGGGAAGAGGCAGATTGGTCATGCGAAGGGGGTAGGCTTCTTCCCCGGCTAGTAGGCTTCAATTCCCCGACTACCAGTAGGCTTCTTCCCCGACTACCAGTAGGCTTCTTCCCCGACTAGTAGGCTTCTTCCCGGACTAGGTTTCTTTTCCGACCAGGCTTCTTCCCCGACCCATAGGCTTCTTCCCCGACTCCCACGTTAAGTGGGTCGGGGAAGAAGCCTGGAGTTGTCCTACTTGGCTGCGACACGTGGAGCGCCCACCAGGGAACCATGGCATAAGCACAGCTGTTTGGTTGCCTTGAGGCACCTCAATAATCTAGGTAAATTACTTTGCTATCTCCTTAACAAATTATCTATTTTCGTTTGGTCGACGTCTTGGATCCTTCACATTATCAATTTACTTGAAAAGTGATATGATTGCTTTCGTTAGTACTTTACTCTTAAAACTGGAATACAGTAGTCATTGACAGAAGTAGTTCAAAAGCATGGAGCCTGCGGTGCGGCGGTTCGAAAAAGCTCATCATCCTCGGATTTCCATTTATGGCATTTTCGGAACAACGGTTTCGGTAGAGGATTACGCAGCAGTATACGTTCGAACCTGACACTGGAAGCTTCGGTGATCTTTGTACCTTGTGACGCTGTGTATCATGGTGCAGTGCTTTCAACACCAAGATCATCCGTAAAAGTAAACTTTTCTCATCTTCCTCATCTCGTCCGTGACCAGCGTAAGCTAGCCGACCATGACGACCCCTCGCAGAACATTTATATGGTCATAACCCCGAGTCCTCATCATCCTAACTTGCCATATTGGATCCCAACGCTCATATGCAACCTTTACTTTCGTTCGGGACACTTTCCGTTTTCCACATACTTAAGCACCATGCACCACCTACCACCCATCAACCGCACTCAACCACAACTTCATACTCACCTTTCCCCCCACCCAAACATCCATCTCAACCATGTCCGAGATTATGATCAATTGGATACGCAAGCTTGCCTTGTACAACATGATGCAAGCATCGCGTGATTTCGAGGACGTCAAAGCAGCTTTGGACGTCAGAATCGACAGGTCGATTGAACTGGTCAGTACCTCAATGCCAAATCAATGCTCCTTCGAGTCTCACCTTTGTTTCAATCCGATGCAGTTTCGCAGCTGCTTCGCGTAGGAGGCTACTGTCCTTTCTCCATGACTGTCCAGACTAACGGCTCGTAGCATTCATCTCAGCAGTGGCGACTGCTTCTTCATGCCGATTACGCTCTTCTTTCTGGCATTAGCAGAGAGCATTCACCGCGGTTACGGAAGACTGTCGCCTACCGAGCTCAAGGTATTGGTCCTACAATTGATGGAGATCATATCTTTGACGTTGCTCTCGTCGATGTAGGAACTCGCTGAGCGTATCGGCTACGTGACGTTTGCCTTGCTCTTTGCCCTGCTCTTTGCCGCGCTCGATCTTGGTTTCGTCGTCGTCCGCGTCGTAGCATTCGTTGCGCTGTCTGGATCCCCGGTACTTGCAGCGAGCCTCGCCCTCGTCAGCATGTCGCCTTTGGTCATCTTCCTGATGTTGTTCAACATTGCGAGACTTCTCAGGGAGGCGTGAGTCCAATGGACAAGGAGAGAATCGTCAGGGAGCGTAGTGGATGAGGCTAGAGATTGGTGCGTATGCTTCGTAGATACCCGAGACCGCTGTCCGCGGAAGTTGATGTTAATATACGATTCGAACATCTGCTTGCCCTTTGATCAGATTTCTGGTCGGCTACGAACCATGTCTTCATCGTCTCATTGTCTGCACTCTGAGCAGAACTCGACCAACGATGCGTTGCGACTCCAAACGTCGCCGTCAAGTAAGTTCTCGGGAATGGTCATTCCTGCCAGTGAGGCAGATGGCGGAGTCAGTCACAAGGGGACTTGGTACACGCTATGGTGGCGGGTGCAGTTATCTTGCGTCGGATCGATGATCGATGATCCTCGACTCTGTGCTCGCCGACTGCTTGCGAGCTGAACCTGGGTACCAGTGTGAGGTACTTACGCTCACGTCCGATGGTGGACACCACTCCTCGTCGAGCACACGTGCAGCACGACAAGGTTGGTTTTGAATGAATCTGCAACCCGATCAATTAACACGAATATGATAGTGGAGATATAGCGACGAACATTTGAAGTAGTCGAAAGCTCAACGACACTTGTATACCAATCAGTCCACAAAAAATAGTGAAGCAGTACCGACGAACATTTGGAACTCTTGGACGAAAACCGAAAGACACGGTATGGCGGAAATTTTGTGAGATTACGTAATTGCCCCTTGCAACGATTTTTGGCAGGTGCCTGAAATTTGCGACTATAGTATTGTCCGTCTGTCTGACGAGGCTATGTCAGAAGTGACAATGTCCATGTAGAAGGTGTTTGCGATATAGGCATCGACCATTTCTTGGAGACAACTGCTTGGCCTCCGTAATGATCAGAAATCTGACGGCAGTGCATTGATTGACACACTGTCGAAATACTGACAAGATAGCTTCAAGTGTCTCATATCCGAGTCCATAAACCTCGTCTGTCGTGCAAGTGAGCCCAGTAAACAAACTCCAACTTTCATGCAAAAGGAGATTGTCAATCTCCCAGAAGACTGACTGATTCTTGTGATTGAGTATGGTATGGTACAAGCGCAAATGGACACGACTATGCAGAATATTCCAATTTGGCTGAGCGGGAGGAATGTGAATTCTCAGTGCCTCGAAAAAAGAAAAAAAACAGCGGAGTGACATACTCTCGTGTTTCTTGGCGTCGCTGACTTTCCGTGCAGCTTTGGTGAGATCCTCTTGGACGACATACTCACTGAAGAAGTCCTCGTCAGCCAGTGGGGCACTTGAGGTGAGAAAACACACCGATCATCGCGAATAGCGAACATTCCCGCTTCTGTCACGACATTCCGCAAATCAGCTCCATTAAAACCATCTGTGAGCTGTAAAACCAATACTTAGATAACCTAGTATCTGTTCACGTGCGACAGAAGCACATACCTTCACTATGGCCTCATAGTCTATTTCCCCGCTCTTGTTCACTGGCTTGGCATGAATCTTTAGAATCTCAGCCCGCGCCTGTTCGTTAGGAAGTGGAATTTCGATCTTTCGGTCCAATCGGCCAGGTCGTAAGAGAGCAGGATCCAGGGTGTCCGGCCGATTCGTCGCCATGATAAGCTTAGTCCGTCCCAGCGAATCAAATCCATCCATTTGGTTGAGTAACTTGATAATATCAATCAGCATCTTGCCATGGCCCCGGTGTATAACACACGAATGTTCACTTACCTCCATCAAAGTTCTCTGGATTTCTCTGTCTGCGCTCGTCCCTTCCGAGAACCTCCTGCCCCCAATGGCATCTATCTCGTCCATAAAAATAACACAAGGCTCGTGATCCCTGGCATAGCCGAACATCTCGCGAACAACTCGAGCTGATTCACCGATGTACTTGTCAACAATGGCAGACGAAACGACTTTAAGGAAATTAGTTTGAAGGGTAGCGGCTACCGCCCGGGCCAAAAGTGTCTTTCCCGTGCCAGGAGGGCCATAGAGAAGGACACCTTTGGGAGGTTTGATACCCACGCGGACGAAGAGCTCAGGATTGAGGAGGGGAAGTTCGATTATCTGACATTTCAAAAATCCATCAAGAGCATACGAAGACGCATGAGCGGTAGAGACACACCTCTCGCAGCTCGCGGACCTGATCAGTGAGACCGCCGATACCCGCAAACGACGCTCCCCCTGGGTCTTCCAGACTCATTTTATAAACCAAAGGATCAACTTCTCGTGGAAGGATTCGCATGATGGTAAGTGTCGTCATGTCCAGAGATACACGGGTCCCTGACTTGAGCTTTGCTGCTGACAACGCGGGGCGGTACGAAACAACGTAGCGAGGTCCAGACGATGCCTTGACGATGACTGGAGCAGAGATTTGGATGCTGGTGAGATGGAGATTAACAGGACAATTCGGGTGGTCTTACATCTCTCGTCATCTAGCTGCTTCATGACTTCACCGATAATTTGACCGACTGACTGGACGGCTTTGATGTCATTCTCAGTCTGTGCGAAATCCTTCTCTAGTCCCTTCAACGAGAATCGTACTATATTGAGACGCATGTCAGTCCATGGAAGACCGTGGTACGAGTAAAATTGGCTGACGATTCTTCAGGCTTTGGCTGATATTGTCATGTGTCCGCATTTTCTGGGGAAACTTTGAACATGTACAGAACGAGCCATGCGATGATGCATACCTCACGATAGCTTTTGAGAGCATCTTTTCTTCGTTGATCTATCGCACCAGACGATGTCGAAGCCTGTCCTTCCATGGTAGTGACACGAGGGAATGAGACGCGTAAGGGGACGCGTCACTCCAAACAAGGTTTAGTCAAATATTTATGATAGCGGTTATTTCGGGCGTATTAGGTATCGGCCTGGTGGTCTAGTAGTATGATTCCTTGTTAGGGTTACCTGAATTCGAGGAGGTCCCGGGTTCAATTCCCGGCCAGGCCCATTCTTTTTCTCACCTTCGTCATTCCCGGGAAGAACTGGTATCACAGGGAATTCACATGTGTATAGTAGTACTCCACGAATTGAAATGTGAGACCAATTAGCGATACGATACAAATACCATCATCCAAAGGAGCTGACAAGAAGTCGTCCATTCACCCCACAACCGGTATTAATAAAAACACGAGAAACATCAGAAACGGAAAAATCCCTTCTTCTTCTTCTTTTCACTATCTCCCACTCCTGTATTGTTGACCGAAATTGCGCTATCAGCATATGACGAGCTCGGGCTCGGCTTGGAGAGCTTTCCGCTGCGAACAGACGAACCAGAATCCTTGGGCACAACGAGTGTCGGACGCTGCGGCGGAGTCGCGTCATTTGTAAAGTATTTCTGATCATAGTATTCCTGGTAGGATTGGTGGGCGCTGCTCGTGGACACTCCGTTGGGTATCGCACGCGATCCAACACCACCGAGTTCCAAAACTTTGAGATCGTCAATAAATTGACGCGGGGTGGTCGTATGCGTCGATCCTGGTTATTTGGCCCCTTTTACTTCAGAACCAGAGGAAAACGTCAAACACGCGTTGTACGCACCAATATAGATATCTTTGTTAAGTGGTCCGGCCAGCGCATAGCATTCCCGGATCTCAGAGTATGTCATCCCACCGGCCATGAATACGATCACTCGCGGACGATTATCGATTGGCGCATTTGTTCGGGCTGCTTTGTGCCAACTTGGCTTTGCGCTCCGAAGGGACGAAGTGTGCGTTGGCGTCGCGGGGCTCTTCAAGTTCGCTATAGTACTTGAGACAGACGGCGCGTCCTTGACGTAGGGGAAAAGAGATGGATCGAGCTTATTGTTCACATGATCCTAGAGTGATATTGGTGAATGGCTTCAGAAAAGCAAGAAAAGATTGATATCTACTTCGATCACCGTGCGGACGAGTGGTTTATACCGGGATAAATCGTACTCCTCCTCTTTAGATGTCTTCTGTTTGAGCTTCTTCTTCATGTCCTTGTCTGCGGGACCCTGTGGTTTGGCACTCCGTTAATAAGAACTAGTGACGCGCAGCCTACGCCAATGCAACCTACTCTAGTTATCCGCATGCCGAGATGTGACAAGGAATTGACAGCATCTTGTTCCGCCATTCCTAGCCGAGCATGTTGGTATAAACGTCGACGATCTTCATCAGGGACACCATCGCGATGCATGATGTAGAGAGCAACCATGCGGACTTTGTTGGGATTTCTAACATAAAAAAAGTCAATACGAAAACCCCTCAGATCAAGATCAAGGCGGAGAAGTCCTACATGATGTCCCGACTATCCAGGAGCGGCACCATCTCCTCAACCAAAGTTTTTGGAGTTTTTCCCTCCACGGTCATTCCAGTCGCACAACACTGAAAACAAATCATTGAGACCAAGGAAGACAAAGAAGCAAAAAAGGTAGTACCTGTTCGATATTGGCAACCTGTGACAACTTATCCTTCTCAAAGATACCCATGCATTCTTGGGCCATATTAAGATGCAACGAAAACTGTGATCATAACACCATCAATTTAAGCGGCCTGTCAATGGTACGAACACAAACCTTCTCCCGCTGCTCTTGGTATTGAGGCAGGCTTGCTAGCATGTCTTTCATGTCATTCAAACTGGCGGCTCCCTCTCTGGAACAATGTCTCGATCAGAAAACGCGTGCATCTCAGGATAACCTTACCCTTTGAATCCGGCGTTCTCTTCCATGAATTTATTAAAGTCTGCCATGAGCTTATCGATAGCTTCTCGCATGTGCATGTGTCTCACAGTCGTCCATACTGTGTCTGTCTCTGAAAGCGTAGCTGTCTTATCTTCATACGCGCCCAGAGAAGACTGGAATTTATAACTAAAAATGCAGGAATAGGTCAGCAACTCACGACCTATTGACAAGAACGTACGTGTATTTCGTTCCATCCATTATTGGCAACAGGTCGTTACACATGGCCTGATACGTGAACTCGTGGATCAACGGTGCAACGACATCCATAGAGCGATCGGTGATGATCAGGGTACCCCTCGGTCGAGGCGGATCAGAAGGTTTCTGGTTCGCGCGCGGATGAGACACGACACGACCTCAAAGGAATGCCAAGATAAACACACTCACAGGGAAATCAGGATTGGTACGTTTGTGTTCGTCCAGATTTTGCTGTACCATGAACGCCAAGAGTTTGGTTACGAAATCTGTGTCCGCAGCCTCGTACGCGCGCGCAGCGTCACCTCGGGCGAGGTTGGTTCGCCATCGATTGCTTCCTTCGGGAGGAGGAGGAGCACGAGTCTGCGTGTGTGGCTGGAGTGGGCCCAAAGGCAAATGATGGGAAGGTAAATAATATCGAATGTACGGAAATTCATCAAGTGTGATGCACAAGTTCGTTATCTATAAGCGCTCCTCGTGAGATCGGTCAACGGAGCTGGATATTTCCGATGCGCACCGTCTTGCTCAGGAACAAGAGTTCTTCTTCCAAATGTGATCGTGTCGTTTTGAACGCAGCCTCGTTTCGCGGGGGGCTGTAAATATTGAAGAAGAGGCCGGGGGTGTTGAGAGAGAAAGCTTGTGCTTCCACCGCTGCAACCAAACAGAAGAATGAGGGCTGGGAGGGCTGGGATCGAGGTTCTGCTTACCCCAAAAGTTCAAAAAGAGTTCCTGGAGACAGCGAAGGAAGCGTTCCGCGGGAGATGAAGTCAAACGTTGAAACAAATGTTCAGATAAACCTGAGGGGGGTTCCATGATCTACGCAGCGCTCCATACACCACACGGACGCACCCTCGATAAAGAATAAGTGGGCCGCGAGGTATTGCTGTTGGTCTCCGGAGAAGTCCTTGATAATCCTGTCGACGTTCTGTGTCGTAGGCATGAGGATGTACACGGCTTCGAACTGCTGGGGCTCTCGGTGACTGGAGATCGATTCAATGACTGCACGCAGCACATCAGAATGTGCCGGGGATCCCTCGAGATCAAGAAGCTGCGTACGTGTGACATTCTCCTCCAGGATATCAAACTGTTTAAGCACGGAACTCAGCAACTTTTGCGAGTAATCGTCTACAACAAGGATCTTCCATCGACCTTGCGGATTCACGGATCTGATCGCCTGAAGGAATTCTAGATACTGTTGAGTGAGTAGATGGAAGGGGGAAAGGTTACCGAACGTACTTGCGCGGACAATTGCGACGAGCGAGGACATGTCAAGGGTCCTGTCTAAGACGGAGTGCAATGGATTTGCCGGGTCGCCTCGCGCGGTCTCCGTCAGGCCTTTTCAAGCACAACCAAATCCGGCCACTAATAGTGCTTCGAAATCACACTTCATTCAAGACAAGTTGTATCTTGTATAGCTATCGATTCCGATCAAAAAAGAACTGTTCCGTGAGTGAGCAAACTTGACTGAATACAGACTAAAACTAGAGCAATGACGAAGTAAAAGATCCTTTGGAAACGTGAAATCTGTCTGAAACAGAAAGTTATCTACACTCCATCTAGGAATTAATCGGCTGGGTAAATGCTAAATGGATAACTAAGTGATCCGAGTCCCTCACAACGACACAGCGAATGTCAACAACGATGCAATGGCAACCGACAGAGAAATAGCCGTGATAAACAGAGTATTGCCGGTTATCGAGCTTGCGCTTGAAGAACTACCTGATTTACTGCCGCTAGAAGAGGAGCCAGCAATGGAGGTATTCGCGTAAGGGAACGTCTTATTTAGGTTGCTCTCACGATAGAGGTTCGTGGCAGGAATCCCGTTACAGTGGCCGATGGAATCAAACTGTAACAACCCATTTAAGTACGGAAGCATCGAGAGGACAGACAAGAAAGCTTACAGTCAGTGGTGGGTTGAAACTCTCAGCGGCGGGAAGGGTATAACCGATGGCAAGGTCGACAGTTTGCGGATATAAATCATGTTCCAGGACGATGAAACCAGTGTTCAGGGTGGTCGCATTGGTGAGGATCGACTGAAAGGTGGCGAATGATTGTGGACCAGTGACGACACCACCGGGAACCTTCCAATCTGTTTTGGGCAATGAGCAAAAGTCAACGTGAATAATTCAGTTCAATTCACCGTTGGTATCAAACGTAGAACCGGAAGAGGTGCGCGTCCAAATAACCGGAACCAACCCCATGGCCAAGGAAATAGCGCGAACACGATCGTCAATATCACCGTAAGGGGGACGCATCAAAGTGGGAGTAACACCAAGGACCTGCTTGATGGCTTCGCGAGTGTACCCTAATTCAGCGACGACTTGCGCGGTGGAAAGCATGGTGAGAGGCTGAATTCAGATTAGCGGTGCAGAGAAGGGTTGATAAGGAAAATATGCTAACTCTGTGGGACCATGTATGAACAGCAATCTCGTGACCAGCCATGTACTCTTCGACGAGTACCTTTGAACTCTCGACAACGCGAGACCCCACGACAAAGAATGTAGAAAGGAGCTTCTTTGAGCTGAGGTACTGGAGTAATTGTCTAGAATACAGTTAAAGCAGACAACGATTTGTCCCAAGAATATACTCACTGGGCTGAAAGAATGGAAAGAGGGTTGGATGAGCACGCCGTTGAGTTGAACGGGCAGAGAGCACTCACTATACTTGGCAGGACCGTCGTCAAAGCTAACACCCCAAGTCATCTTGTCCGGGCACGAAGTGATATCGGTAGCGCGCGTATATCCACCACATGTCCACCATCCACGGTTGGCAGCATCTGCAACTGCTGCAGGATCACCAGCGCATGTTCCGTCGTGGGTAGGAGGAATATCCGGAATGTCGAACCCATTCAGTTCTTGCATCCACTCGGAAACCACGGGAGCAGCTAAAAAAAGAAGAGGGGATGAATCCAAGTCTGTGGGCAAACGCGGGATAGGAACATACTGGTGGGAGCAATTTGGTCCTGGGCCGGCCAGTTGCTGGCGATGAAAACGACTGCCAAGGGTTAGACGAGGGGAGAACTGGGGAGGGATAAACTCACATGGAGTAGGCAGTGTCGGGGCACCGGGTATCGGAGGAGTAGCCCCAGCAGGATACGTAGCGGTGACGGGAAGGGTAGAAGGGGTGGGCATGCCGGAGGTAATCGAGCTCAACGGAGGGATTGTCGTTCCAACTGGCGTCGTGGGAACGGGAGACGAGGAGTTGGTGGACACGGAGGACGAAATACCGGATGATGATGAAGACGACGACGAGGAGGACGACGAGGACGAAGAGGTGAGCGTAGAGGAAGGAGACGAAGAGCCAGACAGCGTGTCCCTCTTTGCGAGACGAGCATGGCGGTTGTCGTGCGCGTCAACGACGGCGAGGAGAGGTAAAAGAGCGACGAGGGCGTTGAGGTGCATGGCAGTGAGCAACCAAAAAAAAAAAGAGCGAAAGGGAGGAGGAGGACGGGAGGTGAGGAGAAGGACACGGGAAGAGATATGCCAAGCGGACTCAGCTGGGAATCAGAGCATAAGAATAGAAATTGTCATGGAAATTCAGACGATACTCACATTCCTTTTTTGGTAACTTGTCGTTCCGCCTTGCCGGTCAATGTTTCTGACAGCGGCCCCACATGGCACAGGGTCGCTTGCGTATCGCTCTTCTCACTAGAACAACTGACTTGGTCCTGCTGCTCGTCTGTCTCTGCGTTTTGAACCTTTCCGCTTCACCGCGGGCGGCCTCGTGCTCACTTGACGACTGCAGAGCCGACAGCGCAACTGCTGGTTGATTGTGTCGCTGTCAACCTGCCGACAGTGTCTCGGTTTCACATAATAGTAATACCTAATTACATTATGCGACATGCCTCCTCACACCAGTGGAGACTCGTCTACATTCAGAATCAGAGCCGTGTAAAACCTGATCATCTCCACGAAACTTGACGCCGATATCGCTGTAAATGTTTCCGCTCCATCAGTAACGTCTCCGAAACATTCAGCACCCTCACCTTCATTCACGGTGTGCACTCCCGGAAGCAGCTTTCCGCCAGCCGCCCCCTCCATGTGTCCATATCGGAAAATATGGGGCGTCAAATCCCAGTAGAACCTCGTGTCTGCATCTCGTCCGTC
>JBBPPA010000525.1:0-20579 GCA_038091735.1 Leccinum pellstonianum | reverse complement strand
CCACCACCACCAAGCAAACAAATGCAGCAGTGCGTACGTCGCGATCCATGCATAACGGCATGAACCCTGCAACTTCCTGTGCCACAACCAGGCGCTTGCCATCACGACAGTCAAAACCCTGTCATTTTGAAGTGATCTGCACGCATGAAATTTAAAACCGCTTGCCCCCACGCTTGATAGGCTGACGGAGTCCAGTCCCCACAAACTTGGATAGAGCAGGCTTTTTCCCCAGTTCATCCTCACTATCCTCGTCCGAAGAGGACGCACAAGCTTTTGACTTCTTCTTGACGGGTCGCGCAGGGGACGAATCCGTATCAGACGGTGAAGCCTTTGTGATGCTCCGGCTCCGAGAATTTCCCGAGTGAGACGGAGCTTCGCGTTCGCGTTCCTTTTCCCTTGATGGCGTCGGAGACCGCATGGGTATATCAGGTTGTTGATCTACGGCGGACCCTGGCCCCGGAATTGGCCGTGATGGCTGGACCATGGAATCGTCTTCCGGCTCTGTGGCTGAGCCGGAGTCTGCGGCGCGTTTGATCGGAGGGGGGCTCGACCTTCGCGAGGGTGCAATACTCGCTCTTTTGGAACTCGTCGAGATGACACGACGATCCTTAGTGTTCGATCAGCCGTGTTGGGATCTCGACACGACAAGAAGACCCACATGTAGTTCCAGCGTGGGTGTATGCGTGGTTTTGAGGAGCTCAGACGACTTTCTTATCTTTGGCATCGGGTCGAGGGGTAGTAGTACCGGGGAGACGGCGTCAGTCGATACATTGGCTATAGATAATGCATGTAAGAGAGCGGCACGATGAGGGAGTATGAGCAACCCACGCGGGTCCGAAATGAAATTAAACACTGCAGTTATGCGCCTAATTGTCGTGGCCAGACGTGGTTTCGACAATGCATTCTTAACGTGTGTGTCGACCGCTCTACGTGCGGTTCGCGCGAGCTTGTCTATAGCCTGAGAGCGGAGGAATACGGAACCCAGTCAGAACCGAAACGCTGTGGATCCACGTGGTTGGAAACGATTTTTACCTTGTCAAGATCGGTGTGAGGGAGATCGCCGACGACGTCTGGAGATGAGAATGCGAGATGGTTCGCGGTTATCATAGGCATGATAAGGTGCTTTGATAGAATATCTGCCGAGATTTTGTGACCAACGAATATGGTTTCCCAGCGCCACTTGAATGCGTTGCACTCCATTTGAAAGGCAAGATCCTGGAAACGTCGCGCATCAGTTATTAGACAGCCCGCGAGCTTCGGGGAAAGAGTACCCCAAATTTAGACTCGACGACTTCAAACGAGAGTTCCGGCATGCCTCCAATAGTATGTGCGCGAGATAAGAGATCAAGGGAGTGTGTTCGCCATGCCTCTTCTTCGTCGTCATTGAGGGATGGTGAATCGACCGGTTCGTTACATTCACGCCACCGCCTTGCAAACTGCTTGCTTGACAACGCTGGGGGACGAAATAGAAAGGAATTCGCGTGGCTAATCACCGACAAAGATGGACTGACCTTCTACCCAGGTCCGTTTTGTGTCAGTAATCATGATACAGCAGGTGAGATCCACTGTCGAAGAATGAAACTTCTGTCCAATGAGAGTTGTGGCAGAGTGCCGTTGAGGGTGTTCGAATGAAAACAAGCAAGAAAGCACGAACGATGAGATAAGGGGTCGAGGTCTGGGGGTCTACTTTGACGAGCCATTCCTTTGGGAGAAGGAGATCCTATGATAATATTAATATGAATGTATCGCGGAAACAGCACACTTGCCTCGTTGAACGAATCCATGCAAGAAGGATGGATCGGAGTTTAAATTTGCAGTCCACTTGTGACGCTCTCGGGCAGATCATGGACAGCGAACACGGGCAGAGTTGCAGTGATGACCCTGATTCAGAGCGTTCCATCTCTGTCTGGCTTCCGCTGCGGCTCAGGGTGCTGCAGACATCCATCCTGCACAAAGATCTCAGCCTTGCCGTGCTCGACGCCTACGAGGAGACGCAAATTGGACGGGATGTCGGTCCCACGGGAAGCGAGACGCCGAGGATACGACTGAAGGAGATGCCAGTGTCGAAGCTGCATGCGACGGTGTTCTGGGACAAGGCAAGAAGGGAATGGGCGGTGGTGGATATGGGATCCAAGCACGGCACGTTCGTCCAGTCAGGCCGGCAACCCGACGCTGAGCCAGTCCGTCTCTCCCCTCCGCGCATGGCGAGTATACCACGTCCGTTGCACCACCTTGACCGGCTGATTGTCGGTAGCACTACCTTTCTCTGTCACATACACGAGGACCGTGCGCCGTGTGACGAGTGCACGTCTACCGACCAGGGCGTCATTCCCTTGTTTGCCGTACCCAGGGAAAGCATTCGCAGTACTGCGGAGAAACGGCCCGCCGATATCGCCGGTATCGCCCACACGCAAGACGCCAAAAAGGCGCTGACGTCGCTCAAACACACTCTGCTCGCACGACACCCGGCTTCCACACCGTCCCCAGCATCCTACGTTGACCGGTCTGCACGGCGACGTGCCATGCACCCCACCTCGCAGTTCGACAGCCCAGGCGTACCGAGCCCGCGCAGCAGTTCCCTAGGGCCTGCGAAATCGTCCCACGAGCCCTCACGCACTCCGTCCGCCCTGGTAGAAGAAGAACATCCCTCTGTACCACTACAAGAACACAATGTCGGATGGCAGCTTCTGCTGAAGCAAGGATGGCAGCCTGGCACCGCGCTCGGCTTAGCGACGGACGACGGGCTGGTGGAACCGATAGAGGTCCACCCGACCGCACACCGTGCTGGGCTTGGCATGCGCCAAAATATTGTGGGATCATCATGGAGGGACGATGGGCGGGATCGGATGTATGCGAGTGTACGTACTAGAGATGATTAGAAGAAATTGAGATCCGACGCGACGCGACGTGTCTGTTTTGGAGTGTTTTTTTTTGGATCACGTGAGTGGTTCGCGTTGTACGCGACAATTGTTCAAGTCTCAACTCGACCGCGGCTGACACTTTTTCTTTCTCTTCCAACACCAACACGGCTTTCTTAGCTTTTTTTTTCTTCTTTTCTTCTTCTCCCCATTTATTTCTGTATCCTTGAGTCTGGCTCGAACAAGGTCCATTACTTCGCCTGTAGCATTTCCACCAACGTAGCTCAGTTAACATGGCCAACAATGCCCGCGTAAGTAGACCCTCGCTCACCCCTTTCATACACTCACCTTTCGCGACAAGTTACCAACAAGAACCCGCATCGGCGCTCAGCGCAAGGTAAATGGCGACGAGAACGCCACCGGTAGACACCTTCGTCAAGGCTCGGGCGTCACAGCCAGCGGAACTTCGCGCGCTTCCGCTATCTTGAACGGTCTCAAGGGCGCCTCACAGCGACCCGCTCTCGGTGAGGTCACTACCACCGCGGTCAACCGCAAGGTCAGTTGATGAGCGTTTGAACCCGCACAACTCGCTAACTCGCGCGCCTGCAGGATGTCATCAAGGCTACTGCAAAAGAGAGCCTCAAGGACAATGCAGAACAGGGAGTGAAGCGTACTCGCTCCTCGTCGCTGGCAGCTGCTACCGGCCCACAACGCATCCCAGCGGGTCCTGGTCGAACAGAGAATGCCTCTCGCACATCTACCGCACGCGCACCCAAACCATCCGTCTTCAAGCGGATGTCGCGGCAGGAAACCGCTGTACCAGTAGTTGTCCCCACCCGGGTCGTCGAAGAGAAAGAGATCGAAATGGATGTCGAACAAGTTCAAGATTCAGAGTCAGAGCTCATCGACATGCTCGCAGAGAAGGACGAGCAAGACATGGTAGGAGTTCAAGTAACCGGCGTCAGCGACGAAAATGTCCCCGAGCCTGAAAGCGCCGGACCCAAGTCTCCGCGCATCTGGCCAGATGTCGACACCGAAAAGGCCATGAGGCACTACAAACAAGTAACCGACGTTCAGCGAACTTACCAAGACGATGTTGACATTTTTGACACCACAATGGTGTCCGAGTACTCGGACGAGATTTTCAAGTACATGTCGGATCTCGAGGTAAGCTTTCGCCTGTTAACCGAGTGTTCGCCCGCTGATCGGTTCCTCGACAGGAGGACGTGATGCCCAACCCTGATTACATGGACGGGCAGAACGAGATCACATGGTCCATGCGACAGACCCTGGTCGACTGGCTTCTTCAAGTACACCTGCGTTGGCACATGCTTCCGGAGACCCTCTGGATCGCCATCAATATCGTCGATCGTTTCCTTACTAGGAGAGTCGTCTCACTCGTCAAGCTTCAGCTCGTCGGAGTTACCGCTATGTTCATCGCCGCCAAGTACGAAGAGATTTTGGCGCCGTCAGTCGACGAGTTTGTCTTCATGACAGAGAACGGCTACACCAAGGAAGAGATCCTCAAAGGAGAGCGTATTGTGTTGCAGACCCTGGACTTCAAGGTTTCGCAGTACTGTTCTCCGTACAGCTGGATGCGAAAGATCAGCAAGGCTGACGACTACGACATTCAGACGAGGACGTTGGGCAAGTTCTTGGCCGAGGTTACCCTGCTGGACCACCGCTTTTTGAGATGCAAGCCGAGTCTCATCGCGGCTATCTCAATGTACAGTGCGAGGAAGATGCTCGATGGTGACTGGGTAAGGACCGAATGCGGATCTTTTTTTTTGCATTTCCCCTGATAATTGATCATGTGATTTGCTCCCATTCAGAACGAAGCATTTGTCTACCATTCTGGGTTCGTCGCGGAACATTTGGAACCTGGTCACCAGTGGATCTGCGAGAAGGTCCTAGAAGAGAACTTTGTCCAACAATACGTCTGTCAGAAGTACGCCCACAAGAAATTCCTCAAGGCATCGCTCTTCGCTATTGAATGGGCCAAGAACAACTCGAGTCGCGGCGAGGAGGTTGAAATGGTGCTCAAGAAGTAAACCGCAGCTTCGTCCGAGCGCTGCTCAGTATCTCGCACGACATCTCCAGTTTTATCTCATCCTGTGCTCGACATCCTGTTTCCAATCCTCGCATTCATCCGCAATCTCAATGTCTGATTATACACTCTAGTCTCATGTCTTATCTGCCTATGTGTTACTCTTGCCTTGCTATCTTCCATGCATCCCTCCCACTGCATCTTTCCATCATCTGTTTGCCGCTGCGCACTATTGCGAAACACATCGTATCCAACTAATTGCGTATACATGCTGGTTTTGCCTATGCCATTGCTACCCTGCACGCATATTCGGCATTCGTTCGCAGACAATTGTATGCCATGCACCTCTCTATCCCTCTCGTTCTCTCTCTTTTGTGACCCTGGTTGTTTTGTTCTCTTTTGTGTTTAACGGTTTTTTTATTTTCATATCATTACTGGTTCACCTTATTCTCCACGGCCTGACATTTGTCGGCTTCTTATTCCGTTTGGGTTTTGTATTGAACTGCCTGAGCGCTTTCTACATACTTGTTTCCTGTGCGCTTTGGTGCTCTTATGGAGCCGTTCTCCGCGTCACTGTGTAGCACGTAGTAGCTGCCGGGTGCCTACTCGTCTCGTCATCGTCGTCGTCTCATCAATAATTATTATTCTCCGTCTTGCCCGAACCAGCGCCGAGTTCCGAGACCATGTGATTTCCTGCCTCATAAGCTCCGAGTCCGGTACATACTCTCGCATCACCCACATTAATTCAAGTATGTCCAAGTTGTCTTTCAAAGGCCACACCGTCGTCGTGACCGGCGCAGGCGGTGGACTAGGCAAAGTGTGCGTCTCTTCAAGTCGCTCTGACCTTATAACTACATCATACTTCTCTTTCCTAGCTACTCGCTCCTGTTTGCATCGCGCGGTGCGAATGTGGTCGTGAACGATTTTAATGCAGAGGCGGCGCAGAAGGTGGTCGACGAGATCAAACGAGGTGGGTTGGTCTTTCGTTTAGTTTGTGGCATTGGCATGTATTGACTTTGTCCTAACGTGTCTTTGTTCTGCCGTTGATTCCCTGCCGGTTCACGTCTAACTCGGGATTTGGTTCTGATGGGGCGTCCTACTGCGACTTTTCATCTTGCGTGGTGTCTGTAATTGTGATCGGGTTGCTCAGCGGGCGGCAGCGCTGTAGTGAACACGTCTTCGGTGACAGACGGTGCGGCGGTCATAAAGAGCGCCATCGACGCCTTTGGGGGTGTCACCATTCTTATCAACAATGCGGGTATCTTGCGGGACAAGGGGTGCGTCCACGCTCGCTATTTCGATCCTTCGTCGTTAGACCTGCCCTGTAGGTTCAAGAACATGTCGGACGCCGAGTTCGACCAGGTCGTGGCGGTACATCTCAAAGGTGCTTTTGCGTGTACCAAGGCCGCGTGGCCGCATTTCCGCAATCAAAAGTTTGGGCGGATCATCAACACGTCGAGTGCTGCGGGCATATATGGTGCACTTCATTTTCTTTGCTGTCGCACGGTCGCTCACACGTGTACCTGCACCACGAATGTGACAGGCAACTTTGGCCAGGCAAACTACAGTGCGGCAAAGATGGGTTTGATCGGGTTCACGAAGGCTCTCGCAAGGGAAGGTGTCAAGTACAATATCAATGCTATCGCGATTGCACCTGTGCGGTTTCTTTCTATGTCTCGTCTGTAACACGCGTGTTGACTCCGTCGGGACTTGTTTTACAGGCTGCCGCATCAAGGATGACAGAAACTATCATGCCGCCTGAGGTTCTCGAAAAGTTGAAGGTGAGATGGGTTTGTGGATGATTGGTGCACTCACGGCTGAACACGATCTTCTGTTGGTTAGCCCGAATTTGTAGCACCGTTCGTCGCTGCAGTCTGTCACCCAGAGGGTCCGAACGCGTCAGGACGCGTGTTTGAAGTCGGAGCGGGCTTCATCGCAGAGAATCGTTGGGAGAGGAGCAAGGGTGCGATTTGGAAGACGGACGAGACGTTTACGCCTTCTGCGGTGAGGATCATTGCGTCTCCGGGCTTGGCGTCAACTCATAAGCGTTCAGGTCAAGCTCAAGTGGTCGGAAGTCGTCGACTCTTCGAACCCAAGATAGTGAGTGCACGCCGTATCCATATTTTTACTTTTTCTAAACAGACTATAGTCCAGAGTCTCCCGCAGACGTCGAGAGTACGGTATGTCATGCATTCGAACATGAAAGGACTATGGCTTATCGCGTTGATAGCTCGAACTCGCTTCCGCTCTGCCATCGAATGCTCAATCGACGCCACTGGTTCGATTCGATGGTCAAATTGTCATCATTACCGGAGCTGGTGCGGGTCTTGGGCGTGCATACGCGCTCATGTATGGTCGACTGGGAGCCAACGTGGTCGTGAACGACGTCAGCGCAAAGGGTGCCAACGCGGTATGCGAGGAAGTCCGACAAGGTGAGTGGACCGCCGCTACCCTAGATGTCTAACGCGTAACGCGTGACTCGTAGCTGGCGGCAAAGCGGCTCCGGTTATTTGCTCTGCAGAGGAGGGCGATCGCATCGTCAAGGCTGCTTTGGACGCATTTGGCGCTGTACACGTTCTCGTGGCGAACGCGGGCGTGTTGCGGGATCGTTCGTTTACTGCCATGTCGGAGCAAGAGTGGGACCTCGTGATGGCGATCCATCTTAGAGGTACCTACAAGGTTAGTTTTTCGGGTATCCTGGACGACATCAAAAGTTTGCTTACCCTATGCTAGTGTGCGAAAGCCGTTTGGCCTGTGTTCCAGAAACAGAAGTATGGACGGATCGTGACGACGAGTTCGCAAGTCGGTATTTGTGAGTCTGATATACGCATATGTTGTCACTTTCTAGTCTGAGATCGTGTTTCCTAGACGGAAACTTTGGACAGACAAACGTGAGCCGTGCTGACTGTCGGTTGCGTCGGTTTCTCACTCACATTTGGATAGTATTGCTCTGCCAAAGCTGCGATCATAGGGCTCACGAAGACGCTTGCATTCGAAGGCAAGAAGTACAACATTATCTGCAACGTCATTGCTCCGAGTGCGGGTACTGCGATGACGATGACGATATGGTCGGTCGATGTTCAGTCACCTCATGCAATTTCACGCCGACATTGTTTCTAGGCCGAAAGAGATGGTCGATGCATTCAAGGTACCCCTCCTTCGGCGTCTTCTCTAGTCCAATCACTAATCGTCACTTTGCCAGCCTGATTACATTGCCCCCATCGTGGGATATCTCACCAGCCAAGATAATATCGAGACGACAGGGAGATTATTCGAGATATCGGGCGGCTGGGCGGCCGAGACGCGTTGGCAGCGGACGGGTGGACATGGTTTCCCGACCAACGTGGCATTGGCGCCAGAGGACGTTGTCGCAAAGTGGGGTGTGTTTACCGACTTTGGTGAGTATCCTTTTTGGAGTTCCGTTGTCGATCTTTAACGTATTGGGGTAGACGATGGTCGGGCGACGTATCCGACAACGTCGGCGGAGAGTATGTCGACGCTCATGGCGAATCTGGATAATACGACGGTGGAGCCTGTAAAGTCGAAGCTGTAACTCTCGTCAGGGTGGTCGGTCTGGGCATGGATGTACATCGTATGACAAGGTTGTAGTGTCCTTTTTGTCTGATTGCTTAGCAGCATGCGCTCAAAAGCATGCTGGTGCAGCCGAATCATAATGATTTCACAGCAATGCCGTATAGTATGCGCTACAAACGGGCGAAAACGAGCGTAAATATTCGGACACCGCTTACTCCAACACCAACTTCGTTGATCTCGCCTGAGATCGCGCGGTGTCGGTGCATATACCGGGCTGCGAGCGCTGGAATCCAACATAGTAAACTCACGTATGTCACAACAGTCACGCATCCTCGGCGGCCTTGCACTGGCGACACGCACCATAATGCTCTCGGTTAAATCCGGACTATAGATCTATAGGCGTGCCTTTGATACGGTACGTTTGCTCAAACTCTTCGCCTATAGCTGTTTTGATGATCTGAATGTAATTGAAACTTCATCAGCTTGATCCTCATTACCCGGTTACATCCTAGAAGTGATGCATATATCACTCGCCAAACACTCTTTGTCGCTGAACGCCAAGAATATTGATGTGCTCAAATCTCATGCTGCATGACATACCGCGTATATCGTCCTGTCGCATCGTTTTCGCTTAGGCGTTTGTAGCAAGATCATTCATGGCATGAAAAGCTTTCGAAAGGAACATCGTGACGGGAATGCCGCATCCTTCTGCTCTGACATGGGGCGGGTCCCCACAGAGTCGTGGAGCTGACATTGATTTGACAAATCTGAACCTCAAGCATCAAACATGGTATGGGACCATTTGGATCGGTACCCCGCCAAATCCTTCACTCTTCAGTCCAGTCCGACACCGGTTCTAGTGTTTTCCTTCAGTGCCATCCATTGTCTCGTCTTAAAAATCCAGCGACCTCTTTGTCCCAGCGTCAACCGGTGATGCGAATTGTAGAAGCCACCCTAACCGAGTCTGGGACCCCGTTTCGTCCGCAACCGCCAAGGCCCTCAATCAATATTGAGATAGAATTTGAGGGTAATGCGACTGTGATCATTTCTGACTGATGAGTAGGCAGACATCCAGACCATCAGTGCAACATCAAACGCTCTCAGTTGGTCATGGGTTAGGCTTTTCCGTCTCTCTCAGCATCCCTATTTCACACACTCTTCAGTGAAGGAAAGCTGCCTCAACAGGTGTTTTCACTCAAGCTCATCGCTTCTGGAGGCGAGCTGTACATCGGTGGAATGAACGAGGCACTTTACATTGATAGCAGATCTCACGTTTGCTCCTATAACAGATCCGGTGAGCTCAAACATGCATGCATAGATCGCCCGTTCAGAATTTCTAGTACCTGAAGATAGATAACATTCAATACTGGCAGGGCGGAAATGGTGATCGTGAATTGGTCTATCGCGCCAAGGAGGTCCGAGATGGATATTTGAAGGACACTCATGCGATGCATTCTCCGCGTTGCTATTGTGCTTGGCCATCAACGATGATGCAACGTATGGAGCGTATTATAAGACTGTTTCAGTAACATCGGCTATCACACATTAAGAACGTACTCTTGAAAGTCTCGCACAGCTCGCCGCATCGGAACCTAACCATCACCCTAAAATGAATCACCGTACTCAGTAACTTATTCCTTTGTATGCGCCAAACTGTTCTTGGAAAGCCGGTCATCTTCTTATTGTCCGGATGGGCCTCCCGATGCACACCAAACTTGATTCTTCACCGGCCCGTAGATGATAATGGAGGGAAGCATAGGTTGTTTGAGGTATTTCGGTTGTTTGCCGGGCCGGGCCTTGCCGCGTGATTTCCTTGCCTTCCCGGGCCGGAGCCTGCCGGCTCGTTTCACTTTCTCGTTACGGCCATTAGCCTCCTCGTTGCTTTGAAGGCTAGCAAGGAACTGATCCATTGAAAAAACCATGTCCAAGCTACCCGACATGTTCGTTGACCCTGAAGACTCGCAGTTGGTGGCAGACGCCAAGACACAGGTCCCGGAAGATCAAGAATACTCATACACTGAGCGCGATGTTATCCTTTACAACATCGGCATCGGTGCCAACGAGCAGGAGCTCCAGTGGACATACGAGGGCCACGACGAATTCAGCGCTCTCCCCACTTTCGGTGTCATCCCACAGTTTGGTACCAGCTCGAGCGTACCCCTTGGTTGGCTCCCAAACTTCAACCCCGTACGTCTTCGCTCGGGGATCAGGTTTCTGCGTTTTATCCCGGGTCGAGTCTGACCTGGGTTCGTTTATCTCGTTTTACTTGGCAGGCCAAGCTGTTACACGGCGAGCAGTACTTGTCCATCAAAGGTCCCATACCGACTGAAGCCAACGTCGTGAATGAAGCCCGGTCCGTGCCTACCTTCCTCCCGACCTGCCCCATGGGGGCTGGATTCCCACGTCAACTGACCATGCCAAACACGTAGGCTTCTCGAAGTTTTGGACAAGGGCAAGGCCGCATCCGTCACCACGCTCGTTCAAACTAGAGATAGGGATACAGGGCGGCTGTTGTTCGAAAACCAAGCAACCGTCTTCATCCGCGGAGCGGGTGGCTTTGGTGGTAAACGCAGTGGAGCCGGTGCGTCCCATTATTCTTCTTCATCGGACCAACTCGGTTGTTTTGCGTATGGCTCAACACTCGGGACGTGTCTGCAGACAGAGGCGCGGCGACGGCGGCCAACATGCCGCCAAAACGCACGCCGGATGGCGTGATGGAGGAAAAGACGTCACCCACTCAGGCTGCTTTATACCGGTCAGTTCCTATTCGTCATTTCGACGTTATCTCGGGCGCTGTGTTTCATGACCGACCTTGAACGCTAATTGTACGCATCAGGTTGAGCGGCGACTATAATCCATTACATGTACGCGCCATTTTCCCTTTCCTTCTTTCGTGAAAGTGCGTCTGAAAAAAGCACTGCTGATCCTGCTTTGCTTCCATTCCATCGATATCATTTGTTACGGGTTGTTGCTGAATCAATCCGTCGATCGCCCTCACCCCCATAGATTTTGCCCGAGTTTGCCGCGATTGGTGGTTTCGAGAAACCGATCTTACACGGTGCGCCACCTACGTCGATCCTTGAGGCGGAATGCTGACGTAGCGTCGGACCCTGACGACGATCCAAAGGCCTCTGTTTCATGGGCATCTCAGGGAAGCACGTCCTCAAGGCGTTTGGTCCCTTCGAGGATATCAAAGTCAGGTACGTTTACGAACTCGAGCACATGTGACGCTTCAGCACCCGGTATTTGCTATCGAGGAGCACTGACTCGTTATCGTCGGTGTTCCGTGTCTCCGCAGGTTTTCTGGTGTCGTGTACCCTGGAGAGACGCTCGTCACAGAAATGTGGAAGGAGGGCAACAAGGTGATATTCGGTGCGTCGTGCTTTTCGTGCCAGTGGGATGGCTCCCGTGACCGTCTCATGCGATTTGTAACAGTCACGAAGACCAAAGAACGAGGGACTACGGTTTTGACGAACGCCGCGGTGACGTTGGCAGAAGGGAACAAGGCCAAACTGTAGGCTGGTCGTTTGCGCATGTCGGCGGCACTGGCGGGGGCTTCTCCTGTCTTCGGAGCACCAGTTCTCACTCCGCCGAAAAAGAAAGAACTGTATGCGTTATCGTCAATGGATTTTCCGGTATGTAGAACATGTAGGAGGTGTTTTTCGGAACCCCGCGGTGAGCGATTTGTGCTAAATGTATTCCGCCAAGGGCATTGTAAGGTCAGACCGCCCGCCGCTTAACCATTACGCCAAAAGGCAACAACACTGAATGCTAAGCATTCAGTATCGCAGGCAGTATATATCCCCGACTCCCACGAAGTGGGGGAGGGCTTTGGGTTCCTCAAACATTCAGGTCTTCTGCAAAATGGCTTACAGGCATGAAAATCTAAGACATGATCATGTGGTTGTATTGTTGTTCCCTGATCGGAGAGGGCCTCTGCACAGTTACAATAAAACCAGAAAAGTCCAAACCCAAGTGGTTTCTAGGCGAGAAAATTCGATCGGCCGACCAACTTTCGTTGGCATTCGGATTTGGTCGACTTGTCTGGTACGCGTATCACGTGCTGCTTCATCATCTAATTCACAGTGGGTTGCTGATCTTACAACTGCCCGCGTCGGAGGTACGTCGCAGATGTGTCGCTCTGGAGTCTGGATCTTGATTGTTTCTATGCTCGCTGTCTTCCGGTTCGAAGCACCATCTTCGTGGGGTCTCAGAGACTCTGGGCCTGGACGGTGTCAATGTGGAATGGATCTCCCTCGTGCATCCAGATTTTGTCCCTGCTACCAGCGTCTGACTTCGTTTTGACCTACACGCTAACTCTTTTTGTTGAATCAAACCGCGACATGAGAACATAAGCCCTGAAAAGCTTGCACACTGTCGCATTAGTTGCAAAACATGAAGAAGGCTAAAAGTTGTGGTCTATTCCGCATCAGTTACTGATCTGTACAGTACAATATCAGCATTGCACACATATTTTTCTACCAAGGTTTCCATTAATGTCTGTATAGCACGTGTTCACCGGATTGAATGCAGTCGTCTTCATTTGTCTTTGCTCCCTGGAGTCGGGGGTTTGGCGCAAGTGCGCCGCTACGATGCTAGTTACAGGTAACTAGGTAGTAAACTGTAGGCTTGCAGGCACGGTCGCAATTGCAAGCGACATGATGATATTGTTCAACTGTTGTTGACCAGTTAGAACTGAGACACGGGTATTGCCGAATCTTGGGCCTGCGGATTTAGGTGTAACGAAATGGGTGTGTCACGATCCGTCTCACTGAATGCTGCGGCCAAGATAGATCTGTCTTGTGAGATCGAGGAACCCAACACTCCTGATCGGATGAATTTATGATGTGCTTCCTTCTATTCGAGTGACTCCATTTTCCTTCTTGATTTTTTGGTAGAAATGGAGGCCTGAAATATCTTTCTTTTTGTGTTTTATTACAGTAATACAAGCCGTGCGAAAACCTTCGGACGTGTAGATACTGTGACTAAGTACTTGTACAAATTCGTCTGTCACGCGTCACAGTGACAATTTCGGTGTGCAAATCTCTCATTGGATACTCGGTCTCTATGTCTGACGAGATTTGGCCATGCGTCACACCGCCTGGATCGATATAAAGGAAAAAGGTAGAAAGGGTTAGGAAGGCTTTGTAGAAGAGTGCGAGAGAAAAGTCAGGTCAGATACCTAGTATGGACGCGAAACACTGGAAGAGCGCCACTAACGTTGAAACGTTGACATCGTAGACAAACTGTAAGTATGACATGCCAGGTAAGCACAACAGGAGAGCGTACAGTATCAGTTCCCCGCTGTGCGGGTGTGCGCAACAGGTGCAGCTCTGTCAACGCGGCCCGGTACAGGCGAACACCGCTGCCCGCAATAGGAGATCGGCATCAAATCGACATCCATGCCAAAGGGAGCAGCGTATAGGCGGAACGGGGCAAAGGCGTGTACAAAGGGTCGACACGCAGTACAGCGCCAGTGGCATAAAAATATCTGAGGAGGTTTAAATTTGACAGTCAGTTTCGTACCTGCCGGTGCACAGCCAGTCCCACCGCGCTCCTCCGACCTAGCTTCGTTCCATGATTCAACGGCTCAGTCAAGACTCTCGCATCAATGATCCCCCCGTTGGATTCGTAAATAGACAATAGAGTGGCCGAATAATAAAGAACTAATTACACGATCATAACGACCTGAAGGTCTGTCCGAAACTCGTTGAATAATCATGCTGAAAGTCGAACGTTCTGTGAATCATAGTAGAATGTAGACATTAGGTAGATGGTGTGTGTGCGTTTTTAAAGAATGTGAGCACTGGGGGACGTGATGGCGAGGTGATGCAGTCGAAGGAGCACATGAAAAGCTGTGATGGGGGGGATACACAGTCTAGGCCTTTTAACAGTTCGATGCAGTGGAATCTGTGACGGCATAGGTATGTCAGAAACGGCATAGAACACATGTGTATGCATCGGAGGCGACATATCATAGGTCTCGTGTGGCGACTTACCAGGGTAAAACCAAAACGTGACACAGAGAATAAGGTAAAGGCCTGGATACCCGCCGAAAATCAAAAGCTGCGTTGGCGTTGACATCTACGGTCAAGAGAATCATCACGTACACATCAGGATCATCCCTTCTAGCCAGTTCGACTTGCCATCTTGCACGACGTAGTTGACGGTGAGCACTGTGGGTAAGCAGGGCGTCGTGGATCAATCACGGATTGCCGGCTGGGAACGAACAGGGAACGCGAAAGACATACCTGAAAGGAACAGGACAATGGACTGAAGAGGGTCGAACAACAGTGTGAGCGGCTTGTCGAGTATCCATGCCAACGTGACGATGAACCTGTGTTGATGAGAAAAGTAAGCACACACGGCGCCACCGGGAGAGTAATGGTAGGGAGAAACTCGGACGACGTACGGAGTCACGAAGAGCGCAATTTGCTAGTAGACAAGGTCACGACATCTAAAATGGAGCGAGGAGACAGAAAACTCACAATACTGGAGCCCACTGCAACACCAAGACTGAGGGTTAACTTGTCCTTGACAGACACCAGCACCGCCGTGACATGCTCAGCAGCATTACCAACGATGGGGAGAAGGATGACTCCGACGAATGTCTTGCTGATTTTTCCGGTTTCTGTCAGCCCATTGATGGAGTCTACCAAGAATTCCGCAGTGACGGCGACAAGCTATGCAGCACGTCAACGATCGCCTCTAGGGCAGGTAACCAGCATGCTTACCACAGTGACGACTACCAACAGCCCAAAGCACACATAAACATTCATCCGGGGCTCCTCAAGTTCTTCATTTAGTACCAATGGCGCGATGGCAGCAGACGACTCTAGATCGAGGTTTGGCGGAGCAGAGCTAGCACCTGCCTGAGGCGAGGTGGGAGGCGAGGTGACGAGTGCCGCATCAGCATATTGCGGCACCGCAGCTCGTTTGTCTTGACGGAATCGGTTCTTGAACTTGAATGGATTGTTGGTGTATTTCTTTGACTCCGAAATTTCCTCGTTGTCGTCCTGGTAGATAGACTTGTGTGAAGAAAGTTGGAAAAAAAGGTAAGAGAGATAGACTGAAACGCGAAAAATCAGCGTTGACTGTAAGCAGAGCTACGAAGGCAAGCCCGTACTGAATAGTAAGATGATAGCGACCTGCTAGGTGCTCAGTAATGTCATTCATATCGACATCAGTGAACGCACCCCATGACTAATTTGAAGGATTGATGCTTGCGCATCGAAATTGACTGAAGTTATTCCAGAAGAGAACACGAAGGCACCGGGAAGAAGAACAGCGATGACACTGATTGTCAGAAGAGTCGAGTTCATCTGTGCCGCAACTTTCGATCCAAGTTTTCAAGCCGCGCCAACGATAATGCGATGGAGTGACACATACTGACGCCAAAACCTTGCTCCGAGTACCTCAAACCTCCCGCAAAGAAACACATGCCGAGCACCAGAACTGCGTAGCACAGCAAGATGAATGAGGCTGCCGATGATCGTAACGATGAAATGCTTACGCAGATTACTCAGGATAGACCCAATAACTAGAATTCTGAGCTTGAGGACGCTCAACCAGGGGAGGAAGAAATATACTCACGCGACGACTGTACGATGCTCAGTTCACACTTGGTCAAAGCGATGATCTAATGAAACGCGTGATGAGGATGCCACATGCATACACGCATAGCCAAGTTTAACGTACCGAAACAATCAATTCGACACTGCGGCACCGGGAGTGGAAGAAATAAGTATTCAGAGGAGCAACAAAAACCGACTTACGCGTTTCCCTGGAAAAAGTCGTCAAAAAAGCAGCCTTAAAAATACAGATAGTTACTCACGAGGGTAGCATTCAGAAGACCAGCCAATGTTTGGCCGACTCGCGTTGACAGTTCATCCGTGGCGAACGCGAGCAACTGACGATTAATAAACACTGGTTACTTATTAATTTCCGAGTCAACCACCCACCTTGGCGAGTGGTACGATGGCCAGAAATGAGACTGTGCAAGTGAGTCTACAACAGCAGGTGCAGAACAGCGGACCACCACGCACAAACAAAGATGAGTGTATATTGACCGGGCAACGCGAAATTCAAGGCCCACTGAACCAGTAAACGTCAGCATACAACAATTCAAGGTGAGAAAAGAGACGGGGCGTACAGCTATTGGAATACAGACGAGGAGAAGATTCAAATCTGACGAGAAACGCATGAAGACTTGACGAATTCTGGCATCGACAGACGGAGCTTACAAGACGCAAGTATTATGGTACGTATACTTTGCCAGACGGTCGAAGTAGGTCCCAACGCCTTCTCGGGTGTGATCAGGGTGACAGCGTGCTGCCGAATAGAAGTTCGTTTGCGCTCGATTCCTCGCTGGGCGGTCGGTCTCCTCACTGCGGAAGATGAACCAGACGTTTGGGGGGGAATCATCTGTTGCGTAGAGTCGAAGCCTGATTCAGATATGCCTGGTTCGGTCACTGGTGTCGAGGATCGTGTGGCGTCCATGAGTTTCTTGTTAGTGTTAGAAATATGTAACCCACTACTGTGAGAGAGGAGTCGCCGAGTCGGTCAGCGTTTGTGTCCAAAACACAGTAATTGATTACCTTGGATTGTCGTTTCGTAGAGGGAAAATAAAGTATCAAGGGTTCGAAAAACGAACGTTCCAAACGGACGGTGGTATTTAAAGCCGACTGTCAAACTGCTTGGGACTCCGCACTTTCGAGAAACTGGGAACCAACCCCTGACATCACGCCAAGAGAAATGGCCGAAAATGGCTAAGTATGACACGGCTCACTAAAACTCGTTGTCTTTTTCCTTATGTTTTTTTCCCCTTCTCCCCATGCCCATAGTACGCTATGCTTTGATATCCGCAGTAGCACAGCGTACTAGTAATACTCGTAGTATACACCGCAGCGCTATTACTTATCCACTGCAAGATCGGAGATGTCCGAACCTCAGAGACATTCTGTTCGAATGTTCCATATCCACACACACGCCGCACCGGTGGCCACGGTGGCAGTACCCTTGGCACCACGACCTTGACACGCTGCAACATGTCAAGACGACAAGCAAGACTAGTAGCACTATGCACGCTACGTATCACCGGTACTTAGTAGGCCCGTTCTCCGTGACAGGTGCATGCAACGTGGCGGTCACATCACACATGAATCCACTTAGCAATTTGCTACTATAGTATGTAGATAAAAACATAATATTCGCGGCTGCGGTCAACGGACTCGGAAATTTGCAAAAGGACAAATTTGAAAAGTTGATGCCCCACCGGGCGACTCGGAGCTGCGCTGCTTAAAGTGTTATCCATTGGAGGCGTTGTGCCCTACTAGTCTATGTTTCAACGTTTCAACGCCCATGGTCTTGGCTCCTTGGACATCCGATCTGTAGAAGTGCACCAATCCGTCGCTTGCTAGGATCCCTGAACAGGTCGGACGATTTGTCCAACTTCAAGTTCAGGTTGATCGCGAGCAACCAGCTGGCCCCCCGGATGGCACGCAGCACAACGTCTACATTTCTTCATCGAGGGAAGTGCCCTAATCCACATACATACATATCGGCATTCATAGTCTTGGCTCTCTTACTAAACGTCGGATAGATAGGCTATTGAAACTCACCGATCAAAACACTGCCTCTCAGTGAGTGGCCTGGGACTCCCTGGACGTACACCCAACTAAGCCGAATAAGCACACATATTCACGGTTTTGGCTTTGTGAACTTATCTGAAATAGAACGCGCCAGGTTACCCAGCAGCTGCCTCGCGCGAATTATTGGGAAATCGTACTTGATGACGATGCCAATTCCGCGTGCCCACTGGCACTGCCCTGCCATTGCAAGCCGACTAATTTGAAGTACCACTCACCAGATGGCGTGTTGACCTCATGTTGCTAGGAGGCGACGTACCTTCAAGAAGAACTTTATGATGATTCGCCTCCGCCAAAGGCACAACTCAACATTATAACAACTGGGCGCTGCTACAAGAATGCAGTGCGACACAATGCTGAAGCATATAATACTTGGTAACTGTCTCCCTCTGACACGGACTTGAAACACGCCCACGTCGCATACACGCGTGCACAAACTGGCCGCAATAGATATGTAGATATTGCTCTATTGGTGAGTCAAGTCTACTATACAATACTGCCCCTCCCTCAGGGCGCTAATAAATCAGTAAGTATCGTGGTAAGTCAAAAGCAAAACTTGAGTCTGTAGGTAACATGGTATCGGCCGGCCGCTATGAACGAGTGAGAATTTAGATATGTTGCCAATATTTAACAATAACCGCACGCCCCACGTGGATCCAGTGCCGTAACCATTCACCCTTGGTACGCGAAAGAAACCGCGCCATACAAGCCGTCCTCGCGGCCTAGCATGCCATGGCCATGCAGAACCTAGGCGATAATCGCAAAACAAACGTCAGTCTCGGTGGAAGCGAGAAACCTTGCACGTGCGCCACATACCTCCATCTTTCTGGCATGCCAACCTACACCGCTGCTGATATTGCCATTCGCATTCGCTAGCCGGTCAATTTCGGCCCGTAAAGGATGGTCCGCAGGCAGTTGGCTGTGCAACTCTCCGTTCACCCATCCACTCGCGCTGTCGACGTACCAGCCTCGACCCCCCTTGCTCCGAATGGTCCGCCAGGTCCCAGCACCCGCCCCGAGACCGACAAGCGTGGGCATAGACAACTCGATCACACGCAGGCGAGTGGGTGCCCGTGGGACAATAGGTTGGGTACTATAAACGGGCACGTAAGGCGGTGTACACAACGGTCCGATGATTTTCGTGTGTAAAGCAATGGAGGCCTGACGGGCATATCCTCGCCCGCCCCCGGTCCCAGCTCGGCCCCAATCAAGCTCCGGTGAGGTGGACGCAAGCGTCAACACCTCGACATTGAGAGCCTTGGTCTTGATAAACGTGGCGATGGCCTCCAATTCAAGGTCCGGGATATAGGAAAGACCCAATGACCGCAGCTGTGGCTGTGGCTTGCAGACGTCACAAAGCAGTTCTCGCGTTATCGGAGAGCTGGATAGATCGAGGTATGTCAATTCGCCACTGATGAAACATGGGGCGAGAGTGAATATTTCGTTGAGATCCTCGGCAGATAGCGGTGATGGGAATGTCTGATCACCATAAAGTGTGAGCTCTTGAATACGAGCAGCAGCGGGTGCTTGGATGAGGAATTTTTTGACCGCCTCTCCGGTCAAGCGGATACATCGGGCTAGAGCGAGTGAACGAATTTTGACGGATGATTCACCAAGTGCAGCAAGCAATTCAGGCGTAACACGCGTCGCAGAAAGGTCGAGATGGGTGAGGGATGGGAAGGCGAGAACAAAGGGAGTAAGGACGTGAGGCTGAACAGATTTTACGCCCCGTAGACAGAGACGCTGGAGACCAGGGAACGTTGACGATTCCTCTCGGGAAATACGGACCTTACGAGAGCGCCTCGTGTCCATCCGTTCTTCGTCTTCGCTTCCATTAGAATCATCACCGTGAGCAAGTAGGTGAGTGTTGACAAATTCGCTGAGCGCGCTGACGAAAACAGCGCTGACACATCCCGTCAAATCGACCGCTTCGAGATCTTTGCAGTCCCGTCTCCTCTCGCGATCATCTTCCTCAACATCACTGGTAGTGTCGTTTGTGATCAATCCACGCCCACGTGATGGACGGCGGCCACGTGACGCGGATCCCCGGAGAAACAGTTCGATTAGAACAGGCAACGTAAGCGCCCCATCCATATATTCAGTAGCACCGAATGCCGTAAGGTTTGGCATTTCCTGCACAGGGGTCAGCACACGTGCCTCGGATGAGTCGAGGACACGGACTAACCTTGAGAAGTGCCTCGACACGTTCGCCAGTGACGAAACGACTATTCACGCCTTCCTCAATAGAGCGGCGCATGCCAATGGTCCGGAAATGGTTAAAGTCAATGAGCTGTACAAACCTTCCGGGTCGTGAGTCATGCAGTGTCGGAACTAGAAAACCGGTGGCTTGGTAAGGATCCGATGCGAAGAATCCCGGAGAAATGGCCTACCATAAACACCGGGCGCGTTCCTTTCCATAACATTTTGAACCGCATCGCTAATGGTGCGCATGATCTTCCAACGTGCAGGACTTTGGCTTTTCGCCCTCAGACG
>JBBPPA010000524.1:0-20596 GCA_038091735.1 Leccinum pellstonianum | reverse complement strand
CCTTCGGCACTGGCTACACCTATAAGCAATGCATTGATCGTAAGAGTGATCGTCGTAGGAGCAAACCGGACAAGGGGGACCCGGGGTCGACGCGGTGTGAGGATCATTGCCACGAAGGTCCCGCATATAGGTAGAGAGGTGAGGAGGCGGCGGGACGGGAGTGGGCTCATCGGGTCTATTGAGGGGATTGGAGAGTATGGGTCGTCTAATAGAATATGGACCGGGAGCGGAGGCGAATGGTCGAGCGTTCCGTCGACGACTAAGCGAGGGCGAGGGGGGAGTTGAATTGTGGTCTCCAGCACTGGTGGAGGGGGAGGTAGGAGTGCTGCCCGAAGTAGAGGCCAGAACATTCGAGACGGGAGCGAGACCGGTGGTAGCGATGGCATGACGTCCGGAGATGGATCTCGCGAGGGCGTGGGCGTCATGCTCGTTAAGAAAGGGGTTGGTATACTCCATGAGTCTTTCTCGATAGCGTTCTTGTTCACTCTCCAAGGATCCTTCCCAGAGGGGACGAACGATAGACCAGAGGCGATGAGTAGGAAGGGTTGCGATGGCGTCAGAGAAGGAGGAAGTGGCAATGAGGGCGATGAGGTGGGTTCGCATGTCAGCGAGGCCGTCGGTTATAGCGGAGTGGACTTGGGAAGAAAAGGAAGTGTAGTTATGAAGAGAATGATACGCGAAAATGCGAGCGTAAACTTGATAAAGAGCAATATAGTCGTACATATTTTGAGAAGGAACGCCAGAAAGAAAAACGTTTCGTTCCACATCATGGAGAAGTTCAGGGGTTTGGAGCACAACAGTAAAGATAACGTTTCGGATGGGGGTATCGAAGAGATGAGGGACGATAGGAAGGTCGGGGACAAAGGGGCGAGGAGCAAGGGAGTCGTCGTAGTCAGGAGGGGAGGACATGAGGTTGCGGTTAGGGAGGGAATTGAATGGGGCGTCGTCCCTTATAAGCAGTTAAGAGTTTGGTGGCGTGGGAAAGGTTTCCCTCGGGTTCCCAGGTATTTTCCGACGAAGGCCATCCTTTCCAGGATACGAGGTATTGTCGCCGACCACGAGTTCCTCTGTGTGAGAGGATTTCGCCCACTTCGTATTCTTCTTCTCCATCGATGACGTCAGGAGGGGGAGATAGGAAGTTCGGACCGTGTTCGGCAGTCTCCCGATAGGTGGATAGTTTCGAAGCATGGAACACGTTTGTGATACGCCAAGTAGGGGGGAGTTTTAATCGATAAGAGAGTGGAGATAAGACTTGGGAGATTTCGAATGGTCCTTCTCTTTTGGGTGCGAGTTTTCTAGAAGGATATCGAAGGTGGAGGTTTTTGTTATCGAGCCACACCTTATCTCCAACTTTCCAGGGGGTAAAGCGGGAATGGAAGCGTTCCTTCATGAGGCGTTGGGCGCGTTCGTGTGCGTCCAGGGCTTCCTTTCGTGCTTCGGATAGCAAAGATAGACGAGTTTCGAGTTCAGGCAGAAAGGTTTTTCCGAGGGGAGGATAGGATCGGGGTTCATATCCGAGAATGAGGGAAAAAGGGGTTTTGTTGGTGACGGAATGAATGGAGGAATTGTGACAAAATTCAGCCATGGGGAGTAGTTTGGCCCATTGATCTGTGCGTCCTTCGCAGAAGATTCGGAGATAGGTTTCAAGCTCTTGATTGACTCGTTCGGTTTCGCCATCAGTTTGGGGATGGTAGGCAGAGGAGAGGGTGAGATCGTATTGTAAGAGACGAGCCAGTTCTCTGGCGAAGGCAGAAGCAAATTGGGGACCTCTGTCGGAGATGCATCGATCATGGAGTCCATAACGAGGGAAAACATGGGTGAAAAAGAGTTGAGCTACGTCGGCGGCAGTGATGGTTTTGTGACAGGGAAGCAGAATTACCCCCTTCGTAAGACCATGGTCGACCACGACCAAGACAGAATCAAAAGAGAGAGAGGGGGGGAGATCGGTGATGAGATCCATGGAGATTTGCTGGAACGGACGGGTAGCGGAAGAAGCAAGAGGGGAAAGAGGGGGAGCGGAAGGGTGGGTATTGACTTTGTGAGATTGACAAGTAGCACAGCCAAGAACGAAGCGACGGACAAAGGTGGAAAGACCAGGCCACCAGTAGTCGCGAGCAACAAGGTTTTGAGTGCGAAGAACACCACCATGACCACCAGCAGGGGATTCGTGCAGAGAGAGAACGAGATCATGACGGAGAGCAGGGGGAATGAAGAGACGATTGCGAAAGTAAAGTTTGGAGTCAGAGAAAGCCCAATCAGAAAGGGAAGCGCGAGGAAGAAGAGAAGAGCCCTCATGAAGGGCAGCGAGGGCAGCGGAAGCGAAGGGATCAGAAGCAGTGAGAGAAGTAATTTTATCGGCAAGGGCAAGATCGAGGGAATTAACAAAGAGAGAATCGGGAAGAAGAATAACATCATGGTTATCAAGGGAAACGTCAACATCGTCACGGCGAGAGAGAGCATCGGCAGGGGCGATGGAAGAAGCGGGAAGATAAGAGAATATGAGATCAAAGTCTTGGAGAAAGAATTGCCAACGGGCATGGCGACGAGAGAGTTTACGAGGTTGGCGGAAGTAGGTAAGATTTTTGTGGTCGGTGAGGATGGTGACGGGGAGGCCGGTGCCTTGAAGATAATGACGCCATTCTTCGAGAGCATGAATAACGGCAAGGAGTTCCCGGTCATAGATGTCGTAATTTCGCTCTGGGGCAGAGAAGGTACGAGAGAGATAAGCACAAGGGTGAAGGTCACCGTTGGAGTCGGATTGCATGAGGACAGCGCCGGAGGCAGTGAGAGAGGCATCGGTCATGACGGTGAAGGGGCGAGTGACGTCCGGCATGGCGAGGACGGGTTTAGCAAGGAAGGCGGTTTGCAGGGAGGAGAAGGCAGAGGCGCAGTCAGGGGACCAGAACCAAGGAACATCTTTTTTGGTGAGATCGATAAGGGGGCGAGCAATGGCGGAGAAGTTGGGGATGAATTTACGATAGAAGTTGCAGAACCCGATGAAGGAGCGAACTGCACGAACGGAACGGGGAGGGGACCAGGTTTCGATGGCAGAGAGTTTAGTAGGGTCCATCTTGAGGGAACCTCCAGAGATGACGAGGCCAAGGAAATCAACTTCTCGAGCAGCGAAGGTACATTTTTCAGGTTTGAGATATAGTTTATGTTCGCGGAGGCGAGCGAGGACTTTTCGAACTAGAGACCAATGGAGGTCGAGGTCATCTCCACAATGAATGAGAAAGTCATCCATGTAAATGACAAGCCATCCTTCGGCAATGTAGTCGCCAAAGATATGTTGCATTAAGGCTTGAAAGGTGGAGGGAGCGTTACAGAAACCAAAGAACATGACATTGGGTTCGAAAAGGCCATCAGGAGTGATAAAGGCGGCTTTCCACCGGTCTTCGGGGCGGATAAGGACGTTATTATAGCCCCAGCGAATGTCTAGTTTGGTAAAGATGGTGGATGTCTTTAGACGATCTACGAGGTCGGTGATGCGAGGGAGGGGATAAGCGTTTTTGACGGTGTGTTCGTTTAGGTATCGATAGTCCTGGCAGGGGCGGAGAGAACCGTCCTTTTTGGGGACGAAGAAGAAAGGGGAAGCTTGAGGAGATTGGGAAGGGGAGATACGACCATTTTCGAGGTTTTCTTTAATGAAAGAGGAACAAGCGTCTCGTTCTTTCGGGTTGAGGGAATAAGTTTTAGCGACCTTAGGAACGAAGGATTCTTTGAGTTCGATAGTATGATCTAGGATACGAGAGGGAGGTAGTTCGTCGATAGGTGGTTTGGTGAAGACGTCAACAAAGTCCGAGATCTGAGGGGGGAGTTCTTGTTTCGGTTTCTCAGTTGCCATAGCAAGTTCAGTGGAGATGGTAGTTTTTCGGATAGGAAGACCAAACGGGATGTCAGAGCGCAGGGAGTATAACGGGGGGGAAGGGTCTTTTCCCAGATAGCGGATTAGATATCGTTGTTCGTCAGAATCAGAGGAGTCAGGAGTCGGGGCATCGGGAATAGTGATTTTTACAGACGCCCAATTGATGACGGGGTTGGTGGATTGAAGCCAAGGGAGGCCGAGGATGAGTCCTTCTTTTCCGCAGTTGATAATGAAGAAGTCTCGTCGTTCTCTTCGATCTCCGATAGACAGATATAAGGAGGTGCGATTCCTGAGGATACCATTTTTGTTAGGGGTTCCATCCACGTTTGAGACGGCAAGGGGTTTCGATAGGCGATGCGTGGGGAGTTTATTTTTCGAGACGATGGAGGCGTCGATGAAATTTCCTGTGGCTCCACTGTCGATGAGGGCAGTTACTTTGACGTTTTCGGAGTTCCTGGATTTGGACAACAAGACGGGAATTCGAATGGATTTGGTATGTGGAGTTGTACAGAATACAGGGGCAAGGCGATGAGGAGAACTAGACGTCAAACTAATCCTCCTCTTCAAAAATCCTCTTCGTTAGAGGCGACTTCTTCTTCGACAACGTCAGGGACGGCAGCGACCGTTTCAGTTTCTTCTTCGACCGAGGGGGTTTCTTCTTCGTATACAGTGCGAAGTACCTTCAGGATCTCTTCTTTCGAGATGTTTCTGTCAGTGACGATTTCGTTGACATATTTTCCGAGGTCGGAACGAGGAGGGGGACGGTTGTTGGGACGAGGAGAAGGGGAAGAAGTGTTTTTCTTTTCTCCATAGTGGTTCGAGGCGCGGCAGTCCTTCTTGTGGCAGATGAAGCATCGTCCTTCTTTTAGGTGACGGGCTCTTTCGACGGGGGAGAGGCGAGTAGCGCTGACGTCCATGGCGTTTGGATCGGCAGAAGGGCAAGAGAAACCTCCTCCTCTTCCAGCGAGTACGTCGGCAATGCGGCGAAGTTGGGCGTGGTATTTGGCGGCTTGGGTAATCCATTCTTCGGCGGTGGTAGGTTGAGTTTGTTGCCCAAGAATTTTTTCAACAATGTTCTTATCCATACCCATAGCGAGGGTTTCGAGGAGAGAGTCTTGGTCGGTGATCCCGGCTCGGGAAGAGTGGAGGCGAAACTCAGAGACGAACTTCTGGAATCCCCCTTCCTTATCCCTGTGATCCTGGCGTAGGGAGCGAAGTTTTCGTCGTGCTTCGACGGCGACGTTAAAGGGGAAGAAGGTGGAGCGAAAATCGGTCTCGAGTTTGGCAAAAGTCTTTTCAGCAGCGGTGATGGCAGTGTTACTGATCTTATCGTACCATCCTTCGGCAAATGGGGGACCATTCCCCTTGGTTAACTTGTTGAGAAGGACTAGGACCTTCTGTTCATCGCTGTACAACGTCGAATTTATAGCGAAGTAAGCTTTCATGGCTAGCAGCCAGTGATTGGCATCTTTCGCTTCTCCCGAAAAGTCGTCAGGGAGACCAGCTTTCAATTCCGAGGGCATGGCAGCACCAGGGGAAACAGCGATGGGACTAGGGGGCGAGGGGGGTCGACTCGGTGGCTTTCCGGTCGGTGGCACAGTGGCAGGGCTTGAACCTGTCAAAGAACTTTCTGGTGGCGGTCCAGACTGTGGCGCAGATGTCGTTTCTGCTGGGAGATGGAATGCGGCGCGGGCGTTAGCGGCTCGTTGAGTTTCTACTTCTTCGGCAGTAAGTCCTCGTCGAAGGGGATTGGCGGCAGGGGTGGTACGTTGGACGAGAGGAAGGTTTCGAGGGGTTCCTTCGTCGTCAGAATCGGAGGGAGGACGGAAAGAGGTGCGAGGGCGTGAGTGCGAAATGATGGCTGTCTGCTAAGGAGCAGGAGGCTAGGAAGTAGCTAGTTCTTTTGTTACGCGAAGCGATAACGACTACCTTTCTTCTTAGACGAGGTACTCACGAAGAGACCAATCAAGTCTAATAGGAAGGACAAGGGAAGGTCTCACTTGCAGACGGTCAAGTGGAGGAAGAGTTAGATAACGCTTGATTGCGCAGAACTAGCTAAAGGACACCATCGTGCTACCGGGGTATTTATAGTAAGTGCGAACGCGCACGGACCAAGCGGTGTAAGTAGCAGTGAAAGAGAAGGAACTATATCGAGAAGTCGAGATAAGAGAGATAGAGAGATAGAGAGATAAAGAGATAAAGAAATAGCGAGATAACGAGATAAGACGGAGAGCAAGGGGATTGACCAAGGGGGTTTATCAGTCTATAGCTCGGTCGAGAAGGAAGTGAGTATTATTGACAAGATAGATGGAAAACGGGAGAACATTGAAAGAAAAAGATACGTCCACTCCTCGAAGTCCTTCAAAGTCGACAGCGATTGTAACAATAGACGTGCACGTAACAACAAAAAAACGAGTCCAGTGTCCAATCAAACCCGCACCGGAACAACTTGAAACCTCACGCCAGAACAAACCCACCCTGTGACCCAACTCAGCCTGCGCCCGACCAAACCCGCATCCAACCGTCAACCGTGACACGATCACTCCACATCCAAGTCATTTACCTCTTCCTGATCATCACCCACATCCTCGACTTCGTCCGGCCAATCCATATCACTGTGGAAGTCCGTACCTTCCTCATTCCCAAACACACCATTGTCCTTGCCTTCGATCTCATCCGTACCAGGCTCGAGCTCCTCGAATTGATTGATCGCATCCTCGATTACCGCAGGAGTGATGGTGACCAAACTGTTATAGATTTTGAATTGTCCGTGTAGGTTCGAACCGCGAGCCATGATCTGAGTGGATGATTAATCCATGTCATATTAGATAAAGAAAGTCACCCGCCACTGGCAGCTTGAGAATATTCGGATCATGCTTCACAATGGTCCCGTAGAAGTCGCAGCTCATGCTCCAAGCATCCTTAGCCCACTTGAGTTCAGTATGTGGCTGAGGAAATGGCATCAACTGTCGCGTCGTGCGTCGTCGTCGTCGTCGTCGTCCCGTCCCGTTATGGTGCACCATTGCGGCAGTCGTCCTGTCGTCCTGTCGTGGTGCACGTCGCGTTGTGCGTCGGCACCGGCGTCGTCATCTGGTTCCATCGTGATGGTGGTGGTGGTGCCGTCGCTCCTCGTCGTCGTCGCATCGGCACACTGGTTTGTCGGTTGTCGTCGTTGCGTCATCGCCGCGCCGTGCATTGTTGTTGGTTTGTTGTAGTGATGGCGCTGCATGAAGAAGAAATAGGACTTGGAGAAATTTTCAGTTTCTTGTCAGCGCGTGGCGTGGCAAATCACCTGACTCGAGCAAATTTCCCGCGCCTTCTCACCTGCCCTCACGCAACGTTGAACGGACGGATGTACGCCCCCCTCATCCCGCTCCCTGGGCCTCACGCACAACGTCGACGAGCAGCATGCCACGACGACGAGCGACGACGGCACCAACACCACCACCACCACCACCACCACCGGTCCACCACGCGCCGACGACGACGGCACAGGTCAACACAGGCAAGACGACACGATGACGTCGACGACGGTGAGTTCGCCTCCTCGCCCTCGCCCTCGCCCTCGCACATACTTCAGTCACTCATCATCGCACTTCTGGTTCATCCGACATGTACAAAACATCCTGAAAGTGGTACCACCCGACGACCGGCCGGTCCTACGCATATGTGGGACCGGCTGACCTATTGATTGATGAGCCATCAAATACCAAAATATGGTACCGGCCGACACCATATAAATATGATCCAACACATATGTGGGACCGGCCGACCCATTGATTAATGAGCCATACAATACCAAAATATGGTACCGGCCGAAACCATATGAATATGGTCCAACACATATGTGGGACCGGCCGACCCATTGATTAATGAGCCATATAATACCAAAATACGGTACCAGGCTACCAGCTGATAGCATATAAATATGTCACACCCGGCCGGTACCATGTCCAAAATATGATATTCAGCCAGTTAGTATAGTACCGGCCGAGGCAGTCACACAGTTAATCTCGGCCGGTACTTGTATGCAGTTCATACCCGGCCGGTACCATGTCCAAGATATGATATTCAGCCAGTTAGTGTAGTACCAGCCGAGGCAGTCACACAGTTAATCTCAGCCAGTACTTGTATGCAGTGACAGACTGGGTTATGGTTCCGGCCGCCACCAGTGCCAATAGACTGAGAAGGAAACCTGGAACAACCCGGCCGGTACCATATAGCAACCCTAACCGGCCGGTACCTTCGAGAAGTATTACCATTAAGTTGGAGGAGTAAGGAAATTTTACCATTGAGTTAAAACACTAGTTATTTTCTCATAACTTAGCAGGTGGATTTGATCCACATATCAATGAACTTTTTCTCAGCAGCATCAAGTCATGGTAATTGGCAGACGAAAATACAAATGCAAGGAAATACGACTACGCATAATCAGATCCACGAGCCTTCTTGCTGGGTTTGATCTTCCTCAAGCTGGTCCTCGTGTTCCTGGCTGGACTCTCGTCATCCTTGCGAGCCTTGTTTTTCTTGGACTCGGAGGGAGAAGCAGGGGCATCGTCCTTTGCCTTTTTCTTCCCCTTTTTCTTCTCATTCTCCTTGCTCACCTCCTCTTTGTCCCCGACTAGCTCCTCAGTCTCCACCTCTCTGGTAGTAGATTCCCCCTCCTGCACCAAAAGCCCTCTGACAACATCTAAAACATCATTGGCTCGCTTGAAGCCAAGCAAAGACTCCTTCAGAAAATCAGGAGCAAAATCGTCCTCGAGCTCTACTTCCACCGCTCTCCAACATTCCCGCAAGAGCAACCCAAGACCCAAAACCAGAGACGTACTAGTATTGCCATCAACCAATTTGGACTTCTGAAATGAAAGGATGGCAGCTTGTAATAAATCTTCTTTAGTATGCAAATCTTCGGGAAGATATTTCTTAGCCCATCGCCAAGAAGCCCAAAGGGGCAAAGCTGTCTTTGATGATGACGAGCTCAGGCTAGTGGAGGTCTTATTCAAGTACACAATCAGTACCAATAAATAGTTGTGGATAATTGACTTACAAAACGAGGTAAGGATAGTAATTTTTCAAGCAAGCCTTGATAGTCAGAGTCATTTGAGAGCCCACGAAGAAAGGCAATTCTGTCGAGCTCATTTGCAGCAGGGCTCCCTTCTTCAGGTATTGCAGGTTGACATTCGACATGACGACGCTTGGATGAGGGTGGTGCAACTGAGGACGAAGAAGCTCCTATGCTATTGTTGAGGACATGGTTTTATCGTGATTCACAAATGCCCTACCTTTGCCAGCAATAACTGGAACATCCTCCTCCTCGGAATCTGAAAGCTCAACATAAGGCTTCCTCTTCTTCGGCCGATCTGCCACATTGGCAAGCACTGCTTGAATTCCCATATCGTCAGGTCTCGCCTGAATAAAACGGAGTATAGGTTGCTTCAGCTTAGCTCGTTCCTCCCAATGATTCCATAGCTCATCAAGTAGAGCTTTGGTAAATTTTGACGGGTCCACCACCTTGAACCCATCCGGAATAGTGTCGGCATCGATATACTCTGTGGTGGCCTTGGATAGTGCTAGCCAAGGGACGTGGACCTTGGGTTTTTTGGTGATTTGAACTAGCTTATGTTAGTATATGATTGAAAATATATATATGTAGACTTACCGTATGCTTTCCTGAAAATTTCTCGGACTGTATCCTGCCGAGTCTTCAAGTTCGAGGAAGGAATGCGAGGCAGAATGGGGTAACCAAGTATATCGACATGGATCTCTGGAACTTCATCGACCTCATCATCTGAAGGGATATCCTCCAGTTCTTCGTCTGTTGGAAAATAAAAATATAGTTAATATATACCGTAAACCACTTTGAAAAAAAAAAAAAAACACACATACCTTCGTCGTCCATATAGCTTGCCAAGAGTTCAGCTCCTTGTTTTGTCCAACTCTTGCAGTCATTGGATGAGACAGTGAAACATTTGTCACGCCCTCGGCGAGGATCTGTTTCGATGCTGACAATCAAAGATGGGTGAGCACACTTTAGACTAACAGAACAATTAAAAAAATATACAGTGCAGTCCTAAGACCTTCGGGAGTCTCATAGCCAAATAGAACGACGGCATGCACACCCATACTCCGTCGTATGGACTCAATAAATTGAGTTGTACGATTTCGAAGATTTTTCTTGCGGTACCTAAGCATAAAAGTGGTTGCATCAATGTCTAGATGTGAGAGGTAGAAAACCAAAACCAAAAATAATAATTACACTGCCATCTTGTCCTTATCGCAAGCACCATCAGCATTCCACTTGGCAGCTGCTCTCTCTGCCTCCTCCACCTTGCTCTTTGGAAGCTCACTAAACCATTTTCTAACAGCAACAGTGCGATTTCCCAATTTTTTCTTATTGGACTTGTCACGACTTTGGCTGTCGATCTCAGAAACCTCCTCGGCAAAAATACGTTGGGCAGCACGGAATGTGTCCCACTCATTCCAGTAATCTCCAGAGTCAGCAGGTCTTGCAGCTGCCTCCCGTTCTGCAGGTGTCAAGGACACAGCAGAAGTGAGGACCTGAATTGCAGCCGCTTCCTCTAGTCGATCTGATTCTTCAGGCAAGTGGTGTAGAAACTCCTTGCGAATAGCCTGTAGACAATCTATAGGTCCAATCAGTATGCTAAGATTCAACAATCACTCACTAGACGAAGAGGGCGAGGAAGATCAACTGCATTATCCTCGTGCATCGGAGAGTTTGTGATTTCATCTTTACAATCTTTTAGAATCTGGGCACGAGCACCAATGTCCCCCTGGGCATCAACATAGGCTGGGATGTATTT
The DNA here is from genome assembly GCA_038091735.1 of Leccinum pellstonianum. Classification (NCBI taxonomy): domain Eukaryota; kingdom Fungi; phylum Basidiomycota; class Agaricomycetes; order Boletales; family Boletaceae; genus Leccinum; species Leccinum pellstonianum. The sequence continues at coordinate 9,910 of JBBPPA010000524.1, read as the reverse complement.
AGCCAAAGTGTCATAAAACAATACTGCCCAGTGTGACATTGTGTGTAAGAGGAATGGCGATTCAGATGAGTGAAGATCAAAGTGGGTGGAGTGGCGTGGTGAGAATTGGAAAATCACAATACGGTATACCAGGTCTGAAACATGTATTACCGGCGAAGTCCGAATAGACCCCAGAATTGGCAAATCGCAATACCAGATCTGAAATCTGTATCCCTGGAATAGTCCGACAGCTCATGACTTCACACAGCATTCCATCCCAAAATGATTACATAATTTTCATTAGCTCTAAAGAGGAAGTGACAAATGCTATGAATTGATTTCGAAGATATACAACGTGAATCCTTAGACTAATTACATAATTTTCATCAGTTTTGAAAAACGAATTGATTTCGAAGAGTACTTACTATACACTACTTGAATCCTTAGACTAATTACATAATTTTCATGAGTTTTGAAAAACGAATTGATTCCGAAGGTTTTGAAAAGGAAGCGGCAACACTATCAATCAATTTCTACAAGTAAACTATTACACGAGTTCAACCTTTAACCAAGCTGTCTTGGTGTGACGCTTGTTGTGAAGCACAATGCAATCCCGCGGACACACAATTTTGAACGAATATGGATCAGCAAGTCGACGCCGAGCTCCATCCCACCCACATGCAGTATTCTTGCACTCCAACTGATACTCGGTATTGTCTTCCTTACCCGCCGTAGTCGTCCAGGACTGAACGACCCCACATTGGGGACATTGGAGGGGGATTCGGTGACCCCAGGGCTTGATGTCCTTGTGGGCCCAGGTGTACCGAGTGACGTGGCGGTCGTGGAAGTGGAGGATGGAGGAGTGGAGGCCGAGCTGAGAGCTCTCTTGAATGTGGAGCTCGAGGGCGTTCGCGAAGCCGGAGCCGTTGATCACCGTGCTCTTGGTAACCCGCATCAGCAACTCGGCAGTTGTGACGGACTGTAGACGGGGAGCGTCGAAAGCGAGGGCGTGCTGGATTTTGAAGCTAACACGCGTCAGTGTCGTTTAACGAGTGAATAAATAAAAAAAACGTACTGCTCGATGCAGCCCCTCAATTTCTTGAACGACTCACTGTCGTTCACGATCGAGCCACACGTGATCATGTACAGAAACGAGCCCGGCAGCACACCCGCGAACGGTGTGAGGAGGGTGTCGAGGAGCTATGAACCGAGTGAGCAAAGAATCAAAATGTTTGACGCGACTCACCTGGTCGACCTCGGCAGCGTGAGTTTGACCTGCCTCATCCGTTCCGAGGAATAAATCCCCGGTATCACGGTCCGTGTGGTCAGTAACGATCACGACGACGTACTCGTGACCCCCGGGCCGCGCGTAACGCTTGAGGAGCTGATCGACGCGTAGCGGCCACTCGTCGATCGCTTTATCGGTACCTAAATTAAAAGGGATCGTTAGCGTGTCGAGCCCGCCTTGAGGATAATAATCCTGCAAGGCGAGCTCCACCAAAGAGCCGTGGACCTTGTCCCCGAGGCCGGCCAGATGGAGATGGACGAGGAGGGTGGCCGGACTGAGGATCTTGGCGCAAGCGGAGACCTCGAATATCCCGTTGATCTTGAGGAAGGTCGACAGGACCGGCTTGCCCCGACGAGTAAATCCCTTCAAAGAAAGTGTTAGGATATGCAGAGGAAACGGAAAGAACTTACGAAGTACGGCGAGCAGACGCGCGACCGCTGCTCACTTAACCAGTGGCAGGATATGCAACAGAATTGCACGTCGGGCGCGGCCACGAGGGCAAGGTCCGACGGTGACACGTCGACGCACTGACTGCAAACGGCGCGAGGGCACCGGTTGCAAAGGAACAAGTCCCCACCGTCTTGACAAAGTGAACAGAACTGTTAGACAGAAAGAAGGCGGTTAGAACTACAGAAAACCGAGAGAAATAATGTAACATACCTGAATCTGAGGCGGTTCCCTGACCCCGACTTCCTCCTTTGCGACACTGCGCACTTCCGACTCCACGACCGGGCGGATTTGCTTCCGTTTAGCAGACCCGCCGGTTGTCTTCTTGGCTGTTTGGCGGGTTCGAGCCATGAGTGAGCGCGGGGGTGTATGACTGAGGGTTGGCGGCGAGTAAGTGAGTCGAAGATCGAGAGAGGAACGCCGGACAGACTCACCATTTTTTTGCTCCCCGCGACGTCGAATAAGCGTGGTCGAAATTTCGACATCGCTTCAATGGCGGCGTCACTGACAGCGGCAGTACTGGTCACTGTGGCACAGCGCTGTCACGTCACAGCTGTCACTGTCAGACTCGGCAGTACTTGTCACCGCTGCACAAGCGCTGTCACGTCACCGCGAAACGAAGTGACTATACCGTCCGAGAACGGCGTCCGAGGTGCGTCATTTTCTTCTAAATACCTCGCGCCACTCACCGTGAATTTTTCTTAACACTCTCCCCACCCCACACTTCATTCGCGATCCACCACTCTTTTGTCATACACGTCTGCAGCGTGTATGACAAAAAAGTGTATCGCCTGCCAACCAAGGTATGTCTTTTTTTTTCGCTTCGTCTACTAACGTTTCTATCTATAGATAAATTACCACTAACTAACTCTTGAACCCTAATACAGGTAAGTACTACCTTTATCGTTCTGTTCCGCCAGCGCTTGGAGCGTTTTCTTTTAGGTTCGCGCTATTGTTCGTTCTAGTCGGCAAGGGGCAATTGGGCTATCGGGTGTGCGGTGTGGGGCTCCTCCATCAACGAAAGGTAAGCACTCTATCTTTCTTTGTCCTACTGAACTCTCTCTTTTTTTATAGGACTCTCTTTTCTCTGTGGGACTTGGGGGCTATTGAGCGTGCAGTGTGTGGGCACGCTGGTGCCTCTCCTGCACGCTCTCAATATTTGGGACTTGGGGGCATCGGGCGTGCAGTGTGTGGGTACGCTGGTACCTCTCCTGCACGCTCTCAACGTTTGGGACTCGGGGGCTCTCGGGCGTGCAGTGTGTGGGCACGCTGGTGCCTCTCCTGCACGCTCTCAATATTTGGGACTCGGGGGCATCGGGCGTGCAGTGTGTGGGTACGCTGGTACCTCTCCTGCACGTTCTCTATATTTGCGACTCGGGGGACATCGGGCGTGCAGTGTGTGGGTACGCTGGTACCTCTCCTGCACGTTCTCTACTTAAGGGACTCGGGGGGCATTGGGCGTGCAGTGTGTGGGTACGCTGGTACCTCTCCTGCACGCTCTCAATATTTGGGACTCGGGGGCTCTCGGGCGTGCAGTGTGTGGGTACTCTGGTGCCTCTCCTGCACGCTCAGTATATTTGGGACTCGGGGGCATCGGGCGTGCAGTGTGTGGGTACGCTGGTACCTCTCCTGCACGTTCTCTATATTTGCGACTTGGGGGCATCGGGCGTGCAGTGTGTGGGTGCGCTGGCACCTCTCCTGCACGCTTGCGTTTTGACTCGAGCTCCGGCGGTTACGGCTGACAGCTGATGACAGCTACACAGTATTTTTCTTTCTTTTCGCCCGCTCGCCCGCTCACAGGTCTGCGTTTTCACTCTAGCTCCGGCGTTTATTAATAAGCTGCCATTCCGCTGACAGCTGATGACAGCTACATGGTATTTTTCTTTTTTTTCGTCCGCTCGCCCGCTCATTTGTCGCTAGTAGGTGCTGTTCCATATTCAAAATTGACTATGGCTTATCGCTCCCCTCTCGTAAGTCTTTGTATCCTTGCTCTGCTACGTAGTCTTATTTTTATTTCCAGCGTCCTGATATCATTCCTTTCCCATTCATTTTTTTAATTTCATTTATCTTCTTAAATCGTTTTGTAATTTCGAACCTGGAGCCGCGAGATCAAGGGGAGGGCCCCCTCTTGATACTTGTTGGTGACAGCCCTTTTCCTTTTTTGTAGTTACATTAGCCATATCAGTAAACACAATATATTGCAATGTTCAAATATAAATTTATACTGGAGTTATGTCACCATGCATGGTTAGGTCACGTGACCCGATAAATTGGATTATGTAATGTGGTTGTGAATGTCTCGAGCGTCAGTGAAATTTTCTCCCCACCCTACAGTGACTCAGACCTGCCTCCTGTAAGTAAAAGCTACAGTTTGAATGCTTGGAATGTTAATTGAGCTAGCCCTGTATGATAGTTCATGGATCCTACAGCCACTACTTTGCTGCTCCACATTCAAAAGATTCTCTCTGAGACCGTAAAATGTAAAATTGTAGGCCCAGATGGAGTCTTGTTAACTAACAAGTTTCAGAAGCCAAAGTAAGCCCAGTTCCTGATTTGATACAATTTATTTAATTGTCCAATTCTTAGAATGAGGGCCAGAACCCTATTGGATACCCTGACCGACAAGCTTTTGCAAGAGGAGACTACACACAGTTTGACGGAGGCCGAGATTCGACGTGGGGCTGCAGTAATAGTGGCAGCTTTTCTAAACCCAAGTAAGTCTAAGGCAGCCTATTGCAAATTGGTGACTAATGTAATATGTCTAGTTTCAGTTCCCTGGGATTACGAAAGGTTTGCCGAGGCACAGAAGAAGCGGTCTTCGGAGAAATTTTACATCCAGAGCTCCTTGGGCTTCATCGACCAACCTACTACCTTGGTAGACCTGCATGGCAAAGTTCTGGCTTGGTATCTTCCTGGTCTATTTCTCCCTCAGAGAGTGGTTTGTATTTTCTACTTAAATGTGATGATGTCGCTCACTCCACCATGCAGGCACAGTGGAATGAAAGTTTGGCTAAGCTAAAGGGACCGCTATCCGACCCTAAGCTGAACAAGGACAAGTCTTGGCGGTCCGAAGGTTTCGTTGCCAACAACCCTGTACCTATTTTTGGCACAGGAAGATTGGTAATATCTGTTGGCAGAATGTCAACAGGACATAAGGTATCCATGTTTCAGATAGACTGCTGTCAAAAACTGATTTAAAAATTTGACAGCGGCTCCAAGATGACATATATCCTTCGCCAAGCCTGAAAGTTCCTGCAGTTCAACAATGGCTACAGGCTATACGATCTTTCGAGCAGTTTCTAGATGCAGTTTTGAAGGTGGTACATCCAGAAATGTGGACCGCCAACCAGGCTGCCACTCTAAAACTGGTTCAAGATTTGAAATTTCCTTTATTCACTTGGCCTACCTGCTATGCAGGAATGGATGTCATTCTCAACCGATCTACCCCTCCACACTGTGACAGCGGCGGTGCTAACACCTTTTACGACCACTTAGTAAGCCTAGGCCAGGGTCATAAAGCGACACTTCGCTTGGATGATCTCCAAGCCGAATTCGCTTACCTTCCAGGTACTAGTGTGTTGTTTGCTGGCAAGGTGTTGAAACACTCGGTGCCTGCATGGGATGATGGAGAGAGAGTGGTGATTACTCATTACTCTAAAGATGAGGTACATGAACGACTCAAAGTTGTCAAGCCTTCTTTGCCATCTCAATTGGGATGGTGGTTGATGCATAGTTAGAATTTTGGTTTTGAAAATGGCACTGGGGAATATGTAGTCCAATATATAGATGACTTTTTCTCCAGAGGAAGAAAGCCACATATGCTTTCCTAGTAAAGTTTGATTATTTTGTCGAATAAAGTTCCAACTTAATCAATTGATTGACTTATTACAAGAAATTAGAGATTTTGAGTCATTCTACGATACTCCCTCTTCAAGCTGTATCTTCGTCTACACTATGACTCGTGCTCAAAAAACCAAGAGAACTAGATCCACACTCCACAGGCCTGGAAGCTCATTACATAGCTCTGGATCTATGGTTATTTTTACACCTACCAAGACAAGAAGGGGGAAAATGACATATCACGAGGTGGATGCCAGTCCTTATTATAGGACTTCTAGTGAGGATGCTACTCCTAAACCAAAAACCCACAAAACTCCTGGGATGACCCCTGTTCAATCTGCCCCCTTGGATGAAAACTTGGATGATATATTTGATTTAGATCACGGAGAGAACTTTACCTATAGGCAAACAAAAGTAAGAAATCCCTATAAAATATGTAATTCCTTGCTCATGGAAAAAAGACATCCAACAATTTCCTATCAGAGTGGATTCCTTTGAGATCTATATATCTAGCTGCTCTGCTACAATCCGAAGCCCCTCATCATACAGATGAGTCTCAGGGGAAATGTTCTGGCTGTCATCAGGCCGCGGCTACTATTCGGTGTCTCTCCTGCTATGGCCATCATTCTTGGTGTACTTCTTGTGCCGTCAAAGCACACTCAACTCTTCCCTTTCATCATCTTCAGAAATGGAATGGACAATTCTATACCGGCATATCTCTTCAAGATCTTGGATTTACCTTAAATCTAGGACATAACGGTAGTGTTTGTCCACTCAATGTGGATGACAAAAGTTCCTCAAAACTCACGGTGGTCGACTCTTCTGGTATCTTTGTCCACTCCGTCAAGTGGTGTAAATGCAATGGCATTGAGGGAGAAGAAGACAAGCATCTTCAGCTACTCCGACACCGTCTTTTTCCATCCTCCATTATAAGGCCTGAAACAGCTTTTACCTTTAATGTCTTGGATGAATTTCTTATCGATTCTTTGGAATGCAAAACTTCAGCCTTCAGCTTCTATGCTAAGCTGAGAAGGTTGACTAATAATGCATTTCCAGATTCTGTATCGGTAGGTGGCTTTATTTCAATCTGAGTATAGAAATATTAAATTAGTGTGATTTAGGATCGCTATAGGGAATTGATGCGAGTGTCTAGAATGTGGAGGGATCTTTTGAATCGAAAACGAGCAGGTTTTGGTCACGATGCCAGGGATCCTCAGCAGGGTGACTTGGCATTATTTTGTCCAGCTTGTCCCCAGCCAGGAATCAATTTACCTGATGCATGGGCAGAGAAATATGACGAGTATGTAATTTGGTCTACTTGTTCCTACTCTCCTGAACTTTCCAACAGTAATCTGGTTGCACTTTGTTATGTTGTAGATGGCAACTTTACCGCTCAACATATGAGAATGAAGAAGCCGGAAGATGATATTGCCCTTGCAGATGGACTTGCTTATATGGTGGAAAATATGCCTTATCAAATCCACGTGTTATCTGCTGCTGAGAATAAAGAGGTAAGTAATACTTTTGTGTAGTTTTCTTACTACATTTGATACATTCGGTGTGTCAGAAATCAACTTGCCAAAATCATCGTGCTGTTAACGATGCCAATATTAGCAAATCCAATCTAAGGGCAACAGGTGTTGGAGCTACTGCTTGTGCACGTCATGGATGCTTTGTTCCTCATTCTGTAGTGGATTTTTACAAGGGGGAACAGTAAGTCAATTTAAGATGCTTCTTCGTCTGAATGTCAATTACAAATTATTAGGCACAAAAATGTGGACTACTCCATCTGTCAAGCAGTCTCATATAACTCAAATGGCATACAAAAGGCACTCATTATTTATGATATTGCCTGCCAGTGGTCAGTCAATTTTGCCCGACGGGTGAAATCTCACGACACTTTATCCTTGCCTGCGGAGATGGAAATTCTCCCTGCTATAGGGAAATTCCACTTGAGCGCACACAAGCTGGATTGTTTTCCTCGATTCAGCCTGATGTTCATTCCAGGAGCAGGCCATGTTGACGGAGAAATTCTGGAAACTCTATGGTCTTCTTTCAACAAGATTTCACCCTCTGCTAGATCCATGAGTTTGGCTCATAGACAGGAGCTCTACGACGATCATATGAGAGATTCTAACTGGAAGAAGTTAGTGGGATTAGGCAAGTAAAATTTTACTCTTTTGTATATGATTTATATTGATGAATTTATTACATGCTAGTGAAAACATTGTGTAAAAAGCATGAAAGGGGTCTAAAAGGGGTAGAATGTACCAAAGGCCCATTTGAAGACCTTAGTGCATCACTGGATCCTGACCAATTGAAACGCTGGACTCAAGATGCCGAAAGAGCAGATTTGGAAAGAGGGGAAGAGCTAGACATTTACAGTGTGCAAATGGATAAAGGTAGGCTTTTTTCATTGTCTTTTCGGTGGAATAATTTATTGACACAATATATAATGATGATAGCACCAACCCTATCGGAGATAAGATTGAATCTAGTAGAAGGAGAGGTTACATCCTCAGGTATGGAGGGATGTGTGACATGGTTAGTGGAGGGGATCAGTATTGAAAATGCTCAGTATGTATATTCCAATTTGACTGAAAAATTTATTGTTATGAATCACTTATTTTTTTAATAGAGATGCTTTTCGCACTGAAATACGATGCTTGCCCACGAACCCTACTGCTACTCAAAAAAGGCATATCTTGGAGATGCGTCGAAGACTTGGCAACAGAATTTCAAAGTTCAATCAATCAGCTCACTTGTTTACTGCAGGGCTAGAGCTCGACATGTCTGCTCCCAGTCAAGATAACCCTGACTTTTGCATTGAAGAAAATGGAGAAGAAATAGAGGAAGAAAATGAAAGTGAATTCTGGAAGGGGGTTGAAGAATCAGAAGATAGTATTGATGAAGAAGATCTAGCGGAACAATTTCCTGAAAATCTTCCTCTTTCGATGCCTTCCGGTTTGAGAGCATCTTTGCTCTCCAATTCCAGCCTAGGTGACTTGGCCAAGAAAGAAGCTCAGCTCCGAGTTGGACAAGCTAATGATTGTCTGGAGCAACTCAGAATCTCTATAGGACATAAGTCTGTTCTTTATAGGGTGAACATTCGAAGCTCTGCCTCAGTTCGGACAGATACCAGATCTAAACAAGATATCCGAAGAATTACTCTCAAGATCAATCAAAATCTTCGTAGCTATGATCGAGCCAGGCTGGCTCTCATATCGCTCAAAGCACCTCCTGATATTCTTGTACAATATGCAGAGATCAAGTCCAGTGAGTTGGGAGTATCAAAGGATATTACGGAAGAAAATAGGTTCGGTCAAAGTTCTGACCATTTACCATGGTTTTGGCGTGTGGGGCCAAAGACAAGCGACTCAAATTCATGGACCGATGAAAGTATGTCTATTAACTTTCTCTTGATACTAGATTGAAATTAATGGGATAACAAGTTCATAGAGTAAGTTGGTTGAAGGCAAGGGCAAGATATCTTAGGTGGAGTGAGGAGGTCAACATGGTGAAGGCAGAAATGTATTGGGTGACGTTGTGGTTCAAGCATCAAGAGCAGTCCTGGGAGGAAAGATTGAAGAACAGTGAGGACACAGGTCGTCAGGCATATGCTGCAAAACAACAGGATCTATGGGCAAGATTCCGAAACCAGGCAGAAAATAAGTTTGCAAACAATATGTATATTCCATTGTAACTGTAAAGTAATTACTGGTGATTGCAAAGGGCAATACAGTTCTAGCCAGCTAGATAACAGATCAGGTACTACTAAAAGATATGATACGATAGTATACAAAAAGACTATTGATGAATATATATCAATAAATATCAACGGGCCGGCCGGTACCACAATGATGCATAGTAATCAAATGTGTAGTACTGGCCAAGGAAGAGATCCAGAGCCTGGCCGGCCGGTACCATAGGAGCAAACAGTCAAATAATAGCCAAGAGCAGACTGTTAATAAATATCAAAGGGTCGGCCGGTACCACAATGCTGTATAGTAATCAATCATGGATGGTACCGGCCGACAGAGAGTTCAATACTCCTACCGGCCGGTACCACAGGATTGAACTATCAAATAATACCAGATGTCAAACTGTCGAGAAATATCAAATGGCCGGCTGGTATAGTAATCACTGATCATGGATGGTACCGGCCGACGGAGAGTTCTACACTCCGTCCGGCCGGTACCATAGGAGAATACTATCAACCAACTATCAAACAACTTGAATAGCCAAGGGCAGACTATTTAGATCTATCTCCTGTCCGGCCGGTACCACATCTACATTTATTATATATGGTACCGGCCGGCAGAGATATCCATACCCAGACCGGCCGGTACCACAAGC
>JBBPPA010000523.1:0-20638 GCA_038091735.1 Leccinum pellstonianum | reverse complement strand
CGACCCCTGCCCTCCTGGGAAGAGAGGGTCGCCAACTTGACCTCCAAATCCTTCTGCACTTCGTCCAGTCTGCACTGTTCCGCCTCCAAATCAGCCTCTCTCGCCGCAACCCATTGCATCTTTTCTGAGATCATAGTCTCTGCCTCCTTCCGGATCTGCACCTCTCGCGTGCGCCATGCATCCAATATCTCTTGCTCCCGCTGCCGTACCGCAGACAAAATTTCCTCCTCGCGTCTTGCCATCGCAGCAGCAACCTCCTCTTCGCGCTTCCTCACAGCTGCGCGCAGTTCTTCTTCCCGTTTGCATACTGCTTCGCGTATCCGCATGTCGAGCTGAGACTGAGCCGATAAGACGAGGTTGTGCAAACGGAGTAGTTCGGCGTCTTTTTCTACCACCAACGTAGTCATCTTCACCTCTCGATCGACCAGAGCAGCTTCCCGTGCAGAAAGTTCGCGTTCCTTTGCGGTAACGGCCGTCTTGTGCGTTTTCACTGCCGAGAGCCTAGAGATATGGAATGGTTTCAATATACGACGCAGGGTGGAACAATGCGACGAACATCTTCTCTGCCTCGATGACTTTGCTAATGAGCGCTAGCCGCTCGTGTTGAAGAAGTTGTGTAGCGGAAGGTCGCATAGCCGGCTAGCATACCCAACGGAGTCAAAAGACATGCTGGCCAAAGCAGACGACTCACATTCAAATTCAGCATTGCTTTGATAGTATTGGACAGTGTCTGACTATAACCTCTGGGCAGAGGGGGTATGCGACCGTTTCTGAAACTGCATTAATAACATACTGAGACGAAGTTTTAGCAAGTGCACCTTATTAGTGTGCTCAGTTCCCCGTGAGTCTTTGCCTCATGGAATGGGGGTCTAAGGGCACAAAGTTCGTATATGAGACATCCGAGGGACCAGATGTCCGATTTTGAGTCGTAAGCTTTTTCTTGCATGAGTTCGGGGGACATGTAATACGGTGTCTGATATTACGTTAGGCAAGACAAGCGAAAGCGAACCATGACACGCACTCCGACATAAGTGTTGGCAAAACTTGCTTGCGGGAGCGCTTTTGACAAACCAAAGTCACCGAGTTTAACTGAGTTATTGTCGTCGAGGAATACTAAGGAGAGATAATGTATGAGTGAGATTAGAAAAGTGGACGGTGCGCTCACCATTGTCTGGTTTCAGGTCACGATGCAGAATCTGTGGACGGCGCTCCTTGCATTCTGAGTCGGGGGCAGGGTTGGGTGGGTGATGACAGTGCTGCAAGGCGAGTAATATTTGCATGAAGTAGTTCCAAATGGTATCTTCTGGGACGGGTCTATTGTGTTTTAGTGCTTGCTTGATGATGCCGGAGAGGTCGCCGCCGCCGCAATACTCCATGAGGATGTAGAGAATGCCCGCATCTCTGTCAACGTATCGGTCGTGATATCGTACAATGTGTTCGTGGTCTAGTTCTTTGAGGATATTTCTGTGGGTGAACTGAATGAGGAGAGAGAACGGAGGAGATACGGAGACGTACACTTCTGCAACTATTTGCTTCCTATCACGGTCGCTCATGCGCTCAAAGTTGAGCTCCTTTCTTGCAAATACCTGGAGTGGAGAGGAGTTGGTGGACGAAAAGAGACGGCAAAGGTAGACGGACCACGCCATCTGACTTTCTTCGAACTTTTCGAATTATTCCAAATGAGCCGTTTCCTATGATATCGCTTGGTTCATAAAGCTCGAGAAAGGTAGACATATTGTGTGGTAAAAATGAAAAGGAAACGCGCTGGACAAGACAGAAATTCACGAACTGTCAGTCACGTGATCGCGACATCTCTCATGATGGCTCACCACTTTCGAGTATTTCTCGGTGCTCCGTCTGCCTCGGACGTGGAAGAGGATCCGACCGGCTACGTCTGGCAAACAGTTCAAGAATCCTCTCAATCCGTTGTCGTCGTGCCGTACCCGCCCGCGACGCTCGACGCAGCCAGCCGTCGCATCTCCCTTCTCTACCAGAACGTCATCTTTGACTCCATTTCAGAACATCACTCGGATTTTGAACTAGATCTCATAGCGTCTCCGAATGACATAACCCGTCATGGTACGTCCCTTCACCGGTCTGCACGCATCCGCAAACGGGAACCGTGAACCGCAGATGAGACGACCTTTGTCACTTGGCCCCCAACACCCGCTCCAAACACCACCGGAGCACTTTCCTTCCTCCGACCATCCGGATCACTCCCGCAGGGAACGTACGAGACGCAGGAAACAGCCTCCTCCGTCGACTATTCCGATGCCTCTTCCATCGCCCGTTTCCCCAACTTCCAGTTTAGTTTGCACAGCGTATCTTCTCTGTCTTCCCTCTACACTGCCGCCAAATCTGGCAGGGGATCTCGCAAGGTCAACGTGCTGCTCGCTGCTATCGAGGTTCAGGGCCCTGATACCGTACGCACCAAGAAGGGACCCGACGCTGGCCAGGAAATCTCCATCCTTAAGCTCATCCTCGGCGACGAACAGGGCTTCGTATGTAAACTGACAGCTTGGAGAGACCTTGCAGACGTCTGGGGTGGATTCGGTCCCTTTCCAGGGATAAAACGAGGCGACGTACTGTATTTCGAGAGCACGTTATCTTTTTCTATATTCAAATCACACACGTTCTCATACACGTTTGTTTGTCCATTGCTCAGACCTCGTGGCCACATGGCAAACAGCCAGCACTGTCACACTGACTGCCTCTCCGTATAACAAACCCAGCACTCAGATCTGTTATCGAACAATGCCGTATTCACACGAAGACAATAGACTCCGCCCTGACCTACGCTTGGGTCAAAGCGATGCCCTTGTGAGCAAGGTGGCCGCCCTCGTCCGCTGGTTTGAAAACATGGCTGGCCTTCCGGGAGCGTAGGAGCGGACCCCTCCACCCCGGTGAGCGGCAGCACCGGGCCTCTCATTGTACCTTTCCGAATATCGCAGGTAGATCGCTCCCAACTCACCATGGCTGTACATGAAATAGAAGCGCCGGTCGCCGTGTTGCTTCGGTAATTGCAATACAATCACTATCACGCCTTCTTCGAGCTGCCTAGACCACCATCCCGTCAGGAGTCATTACCATAACGATGCATGTTCAGTGCATCTAGGTCCGCATTCGCTTTCTTCCGGACGTGCGGCGCCACACATCCACCCCCTTGGCACAATACGACGCTGCTTGCTTTGACCCTCCACACTCTTCGCATTCCGTGGATAAACCGCCACAACATGGCATGGTCCACAACCACGACCACAGTCATCGAGTATAAGACTCATCCGAGGATGTATTCAGGCGACGCACACACAGCTCCTCCCAAGCCGCTTGACAACGACATGCCTTCGTCGCCTGTTCCGTTTATCACACCCTCCAGCCTCGTGACGTTTCAGCATGGCTTAAAGGCGTACATCATTTCCTCCCCGCTGTTGAAGCTCCCTCTCACGATGCGCCCTCTAATAAAAAAGAGTTCTTCCGCTCCCTTTACTCTCACCTTAAAACGACATTCGACCACAATCTTCTCCCGCCCCTCCTCGTCTTCTTCCGAGGCTTCGACCTCGGCCAACTGCACACCAACGTCGGAGATGGCAGATCCTATATTCATGGTGGATGTGTCCGTCGACTCGCCATCCTCTATACAAAATACGGTGAGCACATCTCGACCTCATTTACGAAGCAAATGTTGACGGAATTTCGCCCTCGTTGTTTGCTCCCTCTAGCCTTGCATAGGTGCAAAAATCATCGATAGGTTTTGGCCCGAGGAGGAAGAGCCATATTCCGAGGAGAGTTGCCGCCACCCGGTTCCAAGTTGCTATCCCGTTGCGTTGGCGCCTCCACCGCATCACCGCCGCGCTCCGCGTCCGTTGGCACCCGTCCGAGGCGTGCCAATTAGGTACGCCACCTCCTTCGGCGGTTTTGTCGACCGGTTTCCTGACCCGCGTTTCCCTTGCAGTGATCCGTTCCCTCCGCAATCGAGCAGTGAACATGATACTGGTCCCATGCGATTCCCGTTCTAGAATACATATCTTATATCCTCACTATCTTCCTTATTGTGATACTTCATATATCGATAGGTTAAGGGCACTGGTAAAATAGTATAGTTAATGTACGATGAACTACATATGAGATGTATGTAATGAAACACACCTGTGTTCACTCGTTTGTTTTGTCCGCGTTCTCCGGAGCATCTGACACATGCGAGGAGCAATCGCTGACTGGTCTGACTTGGTCCAGCACCAGCTTGGTCGCCTCAACGATGACCTCCCACTCTGTCCGGTGCATCCTCGGCTCGTAGTCATTCTTCAAGTCCTCGCCCTTGTTCACCTCGACCTCTGTCACGATGACGGGGGCGCCCCGGTCCACCTCCGCGATAACGCGGTGAACCATCACCCCGAGCCTGTCAACTTCGCCCCGCTGGAACGCTTCGAACCCGCGTTCAATCGCGTTAGCGCCGTCGAACTGGCCGGGCAGCGCAGGATGGAGGTTGATCACCGGGATTTCGTGCGGGGCGCGCAGCTCGCCTTCGACCTCAGCCACACTCTTCTCACCCTCGTCCAGATCTGCATCTTTCCCCTCGCATACCTCCGGTGATGACGATGGCGGCTGTCCTTTCTGTGGAGTAGGCGAAGAAGCACTGGCACCCACCGCCCTCGCGCCCCTCATCACCTCCAAAAACGCCTCGCTGACGATATGCATCCATCCCGCGAGCACGAGCACGTCCGGGCGCGCTTTCAACACCTCTTTTGCGACAGCGAGATCGTACTCAGTACGCGTAGCACCAGGGTTAGTGCGCATGAATGGCTGGAGCCCGACATAGGCCGTCGGGATCGGAGGGTCGGCCGCCGCAGCGCGCGTGAGCCCGTACGCGGCCTTGCGGTTCGAGAGCACGAGGACGATCTGCGCGTGCGGGAGGCGCGGGGTGTTGCAGGCATCGATGAGCGCTTGGAGATTCGTTCCTAATACGAAATAAAAGACACAATGCGGAGGAGGTGGGTTGAGTGCAATTCGAAAGGACTAGGGAATGGTAAAGCATGCCTGAACCGGATACGAGCACCGCTATTCGGCGCGGGGGGTCTCCCGGGGATGTCGAGCCTGTGGTTGGCATCGCCATCGTCTGGGGCAGTCACTGTCGGGAAAACACGGTCGTCGTAAGTTACGGTGAAATCGGGATCGATAACTTGGGCGATCTGGTCAAATTTGATCACTCGCGCATAGCAGGCTTGACTAGGAAATTTATTTGTTTTCTTATATTTCCCAAGATATCCAAAGTCTTTGGTAGCTAGGTACTCAATGGAGCACTCCAAGCAACTCCGGCCCAGGCTGTAGAAGGATACTGGATTCCATGAACATTACTTTACGTGCATGTTATTGTACACCATCTGTCCAATTTTCGTTCCATCGAAATAGTGCAAAGAGGGCGGCAGAAGAAAAGGAAAATACGCGGTCCGTAAAGATCCTATTGTCCTTCGGAGATTACATCTCTCCGTGGACCCATCTGGGCTCGCTAGTCGCGTCTATTCGGGCTGAGCACATTGTCGATAATAAAAAATCGGCATCGTCAACTGATGAGCCGCCGATGAGTAACAACCTAACCGAAAGCCACGTACGTGACATCCACTTCCAATTGGTGTGTTGTGATTCCATGAATTCTATTTCCTGTCGGGCATTTCGTCAGTCCCATGGTATTGTTGCCAACCAAACCTGCTCGTCGGTACTCACGTTTGATATATTTGATTGGCATCTCGACTTCTTCCCTTGTTACGAAACTAATTGCCACTCTCTCGCGTTCAAACCGCCTTCCGTGTCAAGAACATGAAGAGATCCAGTTTGAAACTCTTTCATCGCCGCGTTCCGTTCCTGAAACGACACCACACTCCGTTAGCAGTTCGCCACTCACCATGCACGACACCACCTCCCCATATTGTTTTACCCACCATCTGGCTTGTGTTACAGAAAATAACAACCTGCGTGTAACACTCTGTCTAGTGCATATTGCAGAGACACAGCTTCAATTCTTCTTTCTCCGCCGTGATACAGTTCTGCTCGATAGCTTCACCGCAACGGATCGCGCATTTACTTCTTGGTCACGTCCTCCACGTTCGCCGGCATCGTTGGCGATAACAACAAGACCTGCTTGTCCTGCGGCAATTGCTGGAACAGGTCATCAATGTTGCCCTTGAACCCGCGGTGCATCATCTCGTCTGAGTTGTCGAGGTAAGCGATCTTGAGGTGGTCCGTCCGAAGCGCCTACCGGTTGATCACGTCGTACACGCGCCTCTTCGACCACTAGCACCTCCTCTTAGAGTTTGGACATGTCCTCTCGTACGTTGATGCACGCGTTGTCTCGATGTTCACCTGGTTTCCGAGTGCGCTTACGGCCATTCGGATCTCCTGCACAAGCTCCCAAGTCGGCACAAGGATTAGCACCTGACACTCCTTGATCGATCTATCGAGCGCTGCAGGATGGACATTGAGAACGACACGGTCTTGTTGGTGCCGGGCTTCGCTTGGACGATGACATCGTGCCATTTTATTATGGGCACGATCGCCTGCTGCTGGACAGCTGACGGATTATCAAGCCTGGTCGCTATATCAGTATGTCCCGCCGCGAGGAGCAATCGACAGATGTGCTTACCCACAGGGAGGAATTCTGGATTCAGACATTGAAACAGATGGGCGGGCGTTGATCAAGATCGATTGAGAACGAGATCATGAGGGTGACGCACTTGTCCACGACCTCGGACAAGACGATTGCTTCTCCCAATAATTGAAAGGGTGCGACCGCAGGCGTACACACGATCCAACCCGCTTCAAGCGGCCTTTGGGAGGTGCATGATACGCATGTATGTCCGCGGACATGATTTTATAACGGCACATAAACTGTATTCGACGTCAGATGAGGATTATGAGGGCCCGGGTGTTCGACGAATCGAGGAGAAAAACGTCTCGACTGTCCAGCAACATTTTTCGTTACATAATCGTGCAATCACAAACCCAAACCATCATGCATCATCGATCATGGGGCGTGAGCCAAAGAATCCGACCTCTTCTGGAGAGCTGCTTTTTTCATCATCATTATTCACTGTCGTTAATGGGACGGCGTTATCGTCACCATGTCGAAACGAAGAAAAAAAAACGCATAGAGATCCCTGCACCGTAGCCCCTCACAACAAACCTTGGAAGGTAAGGCTAATCCACGAAAAACTTAATCATGAAAAGGTGCGTGTCTTCCGGCTTGCTTCCGGCCAACAAGGTATCGGCATCGAAATCACAGGCCAGGCGTCCCGGCGCAATCAGAGAATTGGTAGAAACCCATCCGACGGAAAGCCTCGTGCTAGCAAATGCTCGCTTTCCCCTCGCAGCAACTGAAAAAAAATCTTGATAACTAAAATCATCGCGGGGAAATGGCTGGGAGAGTGGATTTAGTACCAGGCGGTACTACGGATCTCCCCTTGCGAGCCCCGAAACCCTGTTCTTCCCTGAAGAGTGGCGCGCGGGCGGCCGGAAGCAGTTGAATGAACAAATAGCCTCGCACTCCGAGCCACCCTGAGGCAGCGGTAATGTCTAAATTGGGGCTTAACAGACTTTTCACCGTCGGAGCACTTGCTGAGAAGGAGTCTCCAGGACCCAGGTGCTGCTCTTCCTCGGCGGTGCTTTTTGCCCGGCTATTGTACGGGGAAATTTTAATACATCCATGTGCCTCCTTCGAGACACCCTGGTCAACCCTCTTGATCGTTGGAACGTTGGAACGTGACAGGATCCAGGGAGGGCCACTGCCAGCTGAACACATGCCCACAACATCACAAGAAACGTTGGACCCTGCCAGGCATCCAGCACCGTAGCCGCAATTCACAACTTCGAAGCCGGCCCCCATGCGTATATTATTACCCAGGTCCGTGTGCTTGCTTCGAAACCTCCGCGATCATGCCTTTCCCTTTGCCATTTTCCCATCCGAAGATGCAAGCCGTCGCACGACAAGCACCATCCCTCAACCTCTGTTTGCCCCATTCTCTACATACCTCACGATCCCTCGGAGCCGAAGAAAACTATACCATACCCATGGTAATTGTCCATCGTGCTGGCAGCCACCGACGCCGCGTCGTCGTTTACCCTATCATCCGAGGCTCTCTGCAGTAACGGCAGTAAGTTTTAACGCTCTTCCAAGCACATCTTTCGTAAACTCCGATGGTGGTACCTTTTTCTGTTCCTTCTCTTTTCGTCCTTGTTTTTTTTCTTTTCGAGAACCGTCTCTCTACCCACAACCCCATTCGTCTCATTCGCGCTGCTTGTTTGGAATGGGTGTGAGATCCTTGAGGCAACACCCCACGATGAACATTCCGTGTATTCGGTACGCATGGTTTTCCTCAGGCGAGGAGAACGTGGTCACTATGTAGTCTGCTACCCCCGAGTAGACTCGACGAACATATTAACGCCATGATCGAGTCGTTACGGGAGCCCCCTTCCCTCCGCCAACTTTCGTAACTTCGTGAGGGAACTGGGTGGATCGCGTCATCCCTCGTGTATCGTTCGCGTTCACATTCGGCGCAGCGCATGGGAGCGGGGAGCGGGGGCGAAATACACGAATGCAGAAATGGAAGGATATCTAGCTTCCGCAGTCCCAGAGGGGCAGGGGAAGGAACACCGGCGTTACATTTCAACTTCCACGGATTTCGAGCCTAAGACTGCGTTTGGGTTTGAGGGCAACCCGCCAATGCCCAAACGTTCGTTTCCACCACCGACCCTCGAGGAAACCCCAGGGACATTCTCTCTCTCCTCTCTCTCTC
Organism: Leccinum pellstonianum; assembly: GCA_038091735.1. Taxonomy (NCBI): domain Eukaryota; kingdom Fungi; phylum Basidiomycota; class Agaricomycetes; order Boletales; family Boletaceae; genus Leccinum; species Leccinum pellstonianum. The sequence continues at coordinate 11,855 of JBBPPA010000523.1, read as the reverse complement.
TCTTCTTGGCCTTGCCGTTTCTCGTTCGTTTCCTTCCCAACCTTGAGTTTAAAAGGACATGACAACTGGTACAAGCACAGTCACGAAAGAATAATATAATATATCACGTTCATCACGGAGCATGACTGTGCCCGTTCCGTCGGGTGCTGTGGTGGATTATGATGGCGGCTGTGGGCTCCAAGAGTCTAAGTCTAAGAGGTCGACTACGACGACCGGCATCAGTCAGCGATCGTCATTAATTCATCACACTAATAAATGTGTCGATTCCGAGGCATGTCATACATGCATGATACACGTACCCGTGCCATAGTCTAGTGTGTATATGCACATACTTACACACTGCCCAGCTTCTCGCAACCGATCACCGGACCCGCGTCTTCCAGAAATCTGATCGCATTGTACATGTGTCCTAACCATGGCAACAGCAAAAAGCAAACGACGACTCGGCTGCGGTTCATTCGCCTTGGCTTGGCGTGTCTTCATCTTCGTGCCACGACCCCGGTCGCTACTTGTTTCGTCAACCATCGAGCACCACTTCTCTTTTGTTTCTTTCCCATGTGCGGGTGGAGACGCTGTGTATATTATGTAGTCAAGACACTATATATATATGAGAATCGTTTTCGCTCTAACAGATTTATTCTGTATCTCGTGTGGAAAAAGGATGATAGCTCCACCAGCAGCAGCATCATGGACACACGACAGTTGGACGAACCCGCGCACGTACGGCGATGACGATGAGTATGGGTAATACTTGGTTTTGGAATCCCAAACGAGTGGCAAGGTTTCACGTTCTTTGTTTCTGCATAATAGCCAGTTCGGCACAGAAAGAAAAGAAAGAGAAAGAAAGAAAGAAAAGGAGAGGAAGAGGAAGTTATAGGGACAGAGCATACAAAAGAGTGGTGATACAGCGATGCCTGGCGGTATTAGATTAGAAGGGAGCGAGATTCGGGGACAAGACAGCGATGACCAGAAGGACAGACGAGGGAAGCTGGATTGCAACCATCGACAACTATAAGTATAACTTACGGGAAGGAACGCTGCGGAGGGTGCGAAGACAAGAGACGACCTGGAGGGATTGCTAAAACATGCTGCTAACAAGTCACGTCACAAGACAATAGAGAGAGAACCAACGGATAACAGGAAAGCGCAGGCCTCAGCCCCAAGGAAGAACGGCAGAGAGCTATTGAAATGTGCGCAACGAGGCAGGAAAGGGGTAGGATAGGACGGACCCCTCACAACATCATGCCATAGCCACCGTTGGAAAGCACGTGCATCGGAGGATTCATAGCCTGTTTCATAACCATCGCGTTCATCCCATCCTCTCCTCTCCCACTCCACGAGTTAGGAACAGCGGTGTTCACGTGCAGTCCTGTAGTACCCATCCTTCTCGTCATGTTAAAGTCGGAAATCGCGTCTGACAGTTCATAAGCTCCCGATGATGAAGGTGGTGGGGGGCTGAACCCACTGCCAGCAGAGGCGCTTCCGCTCCTGCCCCGCCCGCTCTGGCTCGAACCAACGGAGGACGCATCATCGCCATCTGCCGCGTAGTGCATGACGCCGTGCGGGTGCTGAAGTGCCAATAACTGCTGTCGCTTAAGGTTGGCAAGATAAGCGTAGTCGGTGAAACCATTAATTGATGCTGAGGACGGTGTGTGAGGGTGGGTGGCATTGGAAGGAGTGATCATGGACCGTTGGGGCTGAATTTGAACTTGTGGATTGTATCCTGAATACATATTCGCAGCCCACGTGGAGACCTTGTCCGCCTCTGGTGTAGTCATGGTGTGGTGTCCGATATGAGAAGCACCTCCGAAATGCGGGGCAACCTGGGGTTCATAGTGAGCAGGCATTGCCGGGTTTTCATACGAGACAGAAGGTGGTATCTGAGCGATCATCGGACCACCATTTGAGGCGGGCTGAGCTCGAGGAATCATTCGTGCGATCTTCATATCCGCTGGATTCATACTGCTAGCAGCGATACTTTGTCCAAAGACGTTGCCATTCTGCGAGTCGGCGGCCATGATGTCCTCGGCGTCGTCCATGATCATCGGCATAGCGCCAGGAATTTCCTCGTCTCCTTCTTCAAAGCCATCGTATTGACCCTGGCCCTCTTCTTCCTCATCAACTGCCGCAGTCAGAACTTCAACTTCGCCACTAAGCACCATAGTGAAACCCTCCCCTCTAACGGGCTCATCGACACGAGGAAGACCAGCGCGATCACGCCATTCGTTGAGTTCCCGGCGAAGAGCATCAGACTCGAGCTTGAGCAAACGCAATTCGCGCGAAGCAAGAAGGCGGTGACGACGGGAGGCATGGATATGGGCGATAGACGAGTTGACAATAGCAGACTTGGATGGCCGGCGGATCTGAGAAAGATTGGGGAGTAAAGCGGCCAAGTCCTGAAAGCGGTTTAATTGATGAAAATAAAACGCTATCGGAAAAGGACTTACCAAGAATCGACCGTTCAAAGTTTCTCTGCGCTGTCTCTCAACAGCATTGTGAGTTGCACGTCTCTCGGCAGTGTTGGCACGACGGCTAGGCTTCCTCTTTACCTGAGTAGCAGAAGGGTTTGGGGAAGGTGAATGAGGGTGGGATTCTGATGAATGAGGAAGAGGCATGGGTTGAGCGTTTGTGGGGGAGACCGGGGTTTGTGGGGATACAGAGCCATCGTCGGAAGATGGAGACTGTCCATCGGAAGCAGAGACGATCGGAAGCGACAAGGCCATCTTGAATGTGAATCTACAGTGAAGCAAGAATACAGAGCCGATAACAGACGACGAAAGTTGAGGGAGACAATCCGAATATTAGAGGATAAGGACGATAGGACGGTAGAATTTTACAGGGGGTGAACAGAAAAGGTACGCGAACGATTGTTCAGCGGAAACTCTTTTGCTGTGAAGGATGGTAGGAGGGGTATGCGAAGAGAATCAGAGCAGCGAGCCGAGCTCAAGCGTACTACTGATTGGTCCTTTGAGGGTGGGGTATTGAGAGCGGAAGGGTAGAAGCCGGCAAGGGTCGCGAGGTCTGGAAAAGAGTGAAATGAGAAAGGCCAATAATTAAGACATTTAAGGGAACATACCACAAGCGGTATCCTTGGTTGCGGCGAGGCTTAGTCGGAGAGGAGGAAGAGAGAAAGGGGAGGAGAACACTCAAAGGACCATGCAAGGGAAGGGAGTCGCGAGGGGATAGTCGTGGTCAGAAGACAACGGGTACATATCCACCAAATCTCCCCTTCCGAACACGCCTCGGCTAACTCCGTTTCGACTGGTTATTTATTTATTTATTATATTTACGTCACATTATAATTAATTATTATATTGTGATTCTTATCTAGCCGACGCCACTCTTTCGGCTTGTAACAACGTCCTCGCGCCGAAACTTGATTTCTCGCTCCCACCGCAGTGCCACACCCGATCATTGCTTCCACACCCTGCCAACCTTCTGTCCCTTTACTTCCCTTTACTTCCCTCCTCTCTGCTTGTTCCGATCACGCGGATCAGTCGAGCTCGTTTACAACTTCTGTAAATACTGAAATCCGAGTCTATTTCGTACGCCTCTGCATTAGCCCAGTTCCGCCCGGTGCATACCATCGTCTCGGCAACACTGATTTTAAAAATCTCTGCGATGAGCGCCCCCCTCCGTGATAGGCTATCAGTCTCCCTAATATCCATCTTCTCACCACGCAGCCCTTCTTCTACCCCACTCCCCTTCCTTGGCAGGGCTCACTATTTCCGCTCTCTCCGACTCAGATCTCCGGACTATTTCTGTCCGCTCTAATTGACTCACGATACCTAGCCAACATCCACTTTGTTTTTCCCAGCAAGTTACTTCCGTCGGTATTGACGATAACTCATGATACCATTTCCGCTTCTGCACATGCCCGGCTGCCAGTGAATATCTTCGCAACATATCACCTTCGCCTGACAGGAAATGATTCTGATCGCTAGTCCAGGAACTCAAAACAGGTCTGGCCGCCGTAGGCGATGAAAAGCCTGCTTGAGAACCCACGAGGCTCTCAACCCACCGGTAATCAGGCGTTTATGGCTATCACGTCCAGCTTCAAAAATCACGCGCCAGATCGCAGCCCTTGTCCTTAAATATCGTTTGTATGTATATCTCCGCGTAATCAAACTTAGAACCATGGTTACACAGAGCTTTCTCAGTGTCGTTTCCCAATGATCGAGGATCCTTCTGGACCATGCTTTGGATGCACCACCGTGATCACCCCGGTGTGAATGTTACACGATCCTTCCCCGCGAAAGGTGCATCATATCCTCGACACTAGTAGGTACAAACACTAACCTCAGGAAACGCTCGGCAACAAGAAATACCCCGTGCTGACAACTTCAACGCGAAGGACATACTGCGACGCCACTCAACTTAATCGAAGTTAATCGCCAGATTTCCAAAACCAGCTTTAGGGAAGGAGCTTTCGTTCGCGATTGCCGTACTCGTGCGATCAAGACTTCTCTATGCAGTCACACAGGCGAAGGTTATCCTCACTGCCACGGAACAACAAGGGAAACCACACAACGCCTACTTATCCATGACGTGAAGGGCATCCGCATCCGCGAAAGGGCGCTGCATGAGCGAAAGAGGTAGTTTTTGTACAGGAAAAAAAAATTACGTGCATACGTGACCGCCAATGTATCTGTAGGCAAAGTATCCACTGGAGTGCGCGAGCGTGGTCTTCCATTTTGATGGAGTTTGTCGATGAACCAGGTTGAAGCTGTCCACCAAGTTGAGCTTGGTGTTGCCCAATGAACCGAAGGATTCGAATTCCAAAACTTCAGTCTTGTAATACTGGTCAACATGCAAAGTAAGAAAGATCAATCGTCATCCTTCCCCTTTCGCTGATTATGGCATCGTGGCAGAGACTCTGACTACCCCTGCCAGGCGTCCCGGATCAATCTTTTTTGATCACTATAAAGCCCGCCGGGCAGCCCGGGCTACCATGCTGAGGGTTCGATGGCACAGAGCCTATCGCAAACTTGAACCGCACAAGTCCCGTCGTTGAGTTTAACAAGCTAGTACAAATTGAGTAGTTGTTTCTGCGTTTGGTTAGCCTCAGGCTCCGTCGGAGTCGCCACTTGTTGTCAGAGCTGCGCCGCGCTTGCTTGCGTACAAAGATTTTAGTGCGTTATAGTATTCAGACATGGTCGATATTGGTGCTCGCCCTCTCCTCTTTGGTCAACTCGTTCGGATCCAAGTGGCTGTTATGTAAATGGAAATTTAATTGTCGGGTCTTGGAAGGAGGAGGATCGAGGAGATCCGGTTCGACGAAGGAATGCAGATTTGAGAATGATAAATCACATACTTGGTTTGACTCAAACCGTTTGAGGGCCGCAGCTGGAAAATAATCCAGCGAACGATGATAAAATTTGAGGCCGTGAAAGGGAATTCTATGCCATCAACGGGACAAAATCTTTGTTTATTTGACGAATTTCATCTGAGTAATCTATTCATTCGAATAAAAGTGTCTTGCAAGTCGCCCGTTTGTGTCGGAACCTTGAAGTTAGCTGGATTGGAGTTAGCTGGGCCCGTTAGCTATAGGCGGCGGCAGGTAGCTTAAACATCAACAGGTGATGATGATAGCGCATCACGATGTTGATCCAACGCCATCCTGCGACTAGAAGGCTGTACAGAGTTCAGAGTTTCGTGTTTGTCGCACCGTTTGAACTTCGAATGATTATGATGAAGTTACCAACATTGTACCGTGCCGCTTCGAGCATTGGACATATGTACATAATAAACGAACCAAAATGTTTGGTTTGGCCTGTGCAGTGGGCCGGCTAGCCGTTGAACGGGCGTCAGAGGCAATGATTGGAAACCCCCCTCCCCATTGGAGGCCTAGCCGTTCGAGGGTGATGGCAGCAGCAATATTAAATGATGATATCAATCTCAGAGTACTGGCTATAAGTGCTAACTACTTACTAGTATAACCAAACATACCTAAAGCGACCGTCTCAAGTGATTACAGTTACGTCGCACCCACTATTTTTTTGGGTTTGGGGAGGTAAGCCAGCCTTCGGAGGAAATGGGGAACTTGGAGAGTGACATACATACTCCCCACGTATTTTGACATGTCCTCGGAGAATCGGGTGCAGAGGTCGGCAGACACTCGAGTCTAATGCGAATCGGACGACGTATACTGTAGTGCCAGGCACCGGGATTTAGCTAGGAGATCATATCAGTCTGTCGCGGGGATACTTTAGAGCCGGCGGGTCGTACGACAGCTCAACAGTCGCCGAACAATAAAGTCCGGAATGGCAAGACTACTTACCACAGCGAGACTTCGAGGGTGGACTCGTCGTGAGAAGGCCGACCCCATGTTTGGAGAAAACAAGCGTGTGCCAGACACGATGCCAGCCATCAAGCGGAACAACTGAAACTGGTTTGCCAGTGAAAGACGTGAAACGTGACGACGAGTCCGACCCGCAACGACCGTCAGCGAGCACAATATCATCATGTTGACATTCGGACTCCATCGGATTTTCGGGCATATGTGTTGTCTGTCTGTTGTTCTATTTCAAATGTGGACGGCAGTCAAAGTTGATTTTTGAGACTTCGGCACGATGTCGGCTTCCTGCCACGTGTTGTTCGATTCGTCGAACTCGTGTCGAGTTGTACGTGCACTTTAACTCCTATGCGCCCGCTGCTTGGTGATGAAGCATCTGAAATGACCATCCACAGAGGAACCACGGCTCGTTGAGTCCTGATGCTAGGTTACCAGGCTCTCCTGGCAGTTACGTATGTAAGTAACTGTCGACAAAAAATAATGTAGGAAAAGGAAAAGGAAAAAGAATTAATATTATTGATGTGACGGATGTGTAAGACCTTGATCAGGAGCTTGCAACTTGACCTGCTCCGTAGTATGATCTTCAGCCCCAGCGACGGGTGCTCCTAATGTGCATAAAAGCCGCAATCACTAAGTAATTACGATGCTCACTTGGCGTCGAAGGATAAATCAGGAAGTTAATGATGTCAATGAGTGACTTGGTGTATACGCAGGACGCAGGAATATCGATACGGTGTAAAACCGAGAGGAGGCGGCGGCGGCGACAACTATATATATTCATGAGAGCACTCGATGATCGGGTAAATTGTCACTGGTACCATATTCACTGTAACTCCTTAATTTGATCCTGAACATGGTTCCAGTGGTACCAAGCAGAAAACCCTTTCCCGGCGTATCTACAAATGCAATTGACCTTTGGCGATTCGGAGTTCAACGTTCAGGTACAAAAGGGCCAGTCACCAAGAATAAACAAAGACTTGGATACCGTCGGCGGATGGGATGAGCGGCCTGCACCCCTCTTGCAAAGCCCAAACCCGTGAAGGCTGCCATCCGCCATCGGTTACCGTTAGGCAACCGCTCATCTTCGTTTTTGCGACTTTCTCATCGTCGTGTCGGGTCTCTTGACTTTGGTGGCATCGTCATCCCCGAATACCTCACCGTCTCCGCGGACCGGCGGAGTTGCCCTTTCACTATTGAGTGGCACCGTCACGAATGGCCCTGCCAAGCTCCCAGGTCGCCAGGATGGCATGTCCTATCGATAAGGTGGTTCCGTGCGTATCTTCGCCCCTTCTCTGGCGGTAAGTTAACAGTTAACGGCATTGTCCCTGCCCTAAGCCCTCGAAAAGTTCAAGGAACATGGCGTGTGAAATCGTTTGTAGTAACATGTAGCTAACGCAAAGTGACAATCATGATGGAACTGGACGTACGAGTTCATATGCAAAATTTCAAGAACCTCCCTTCTGTGTTCGCGTGCGAGAACAGGTACGAGAGGGCTGCATCGGCCCAGTGTATTCCTCGAACGCCGAGAGGAACGCTCCCTCGTCACTGACCGAAACATCGTACCATATCGCCAACACAATGATGCCCCATACACGGGTGGACATCGGTCACCGAAGTTGGCCGAGGCTACCCGAAGGTTCTAAGCCTTTCCTCATGGATCTCCGGATGGACACGAACTTCGAGAACTCAAAGCCATGGTTGCGGGTGTTTTGGATTCCGATCCTGTATCCTTCATAGTATGGTTTTCTCTCCCCCAGCTGAGACGCGTTCCACACGAGGTACATTGTACACACGGGAGAACGGGGCATGAATCTCAGCGAGCGCCGAGATAGGCTCGTGAAATGGGCTCGTCGGCAGTGCGAGCTATGTAGAGGCTGACGTGCGCCAAAGCAGCACGAGTGGGTCGTGCCGACGGTTCTCTATAGAACACGACGTTCGCATGTCATGTTATTTCTGGACCCGCCCGCCCTGCGGGGGAAGTATAGATATGCAGACCCGTACAGACGGAGCCTGTGACTTGCCTGTGACCGTTGCGCAAGCAGGCCTCGTGACCAAGAAGGGGATGTTTATAGCGTCGCGATGCAAGACGGGGCCCGAACACCAGTGCACCAAGGTCGGTCCGGTCCATGGGGCTGGCTTTGAATACAATAAGCAAACGATCCAGACCCATGGAATGTAGCTCCGGCGGGTGAAATGCGACCGAGGGCGCGACGCGGAAGACCCGTTAGGCCGCCTCTGCTCAGAGTCCTTTCAGTCTGTGGTGACACTTGGAGGACCTTGTCACGCACGAGGAACAGAGAAAAAGGCGCAGAGAGTTGAGGCGTGGGGACAAAACTTGCCTGAAAAACAAACTTCCGCCTCTGTTCTCCTTTCAGTCTGTGTGTCGGAACGTCGACCGACGGTGCGACAGGTAAGAACTTATCTCACTCTGGCAGTTTGGTATTTACGCAGGTTTTGTGCACACGCGCGACAACTCTCCGCGCCTTTTTTCTCTATTCCTCATACGTGACATGGCAAGGTCCTCGATGTGTCACCAGCTTGTGGTGAAGTATGAGGACACGTCGGTCTTGTGGGGAATCGACGTACCCAGCCTTTCGCTTCATTCAAGACCAAGTCGAGAATGGAGATCTCGCGTGTCCAAGGGATTGCCCACGGGCTCGCGACTCATACCTGTTTCGTCCTTGCAGTTGGTGATCCAATCGACGCGCTCCTCTCAAAGTACAGTACGCAACGTTGGGGGAGGAACATATTCTGTCTCAAGCAAGACTCTATATATAGCTTTCCCACACTCTGTCAATGCTGACCTCAGTTCTCGGTGACTCCCGCGACTTTTCTCCCCAACCCCATGATGGCAGCAAACGTAGAATATACAGGCCGCAGGAACAGATCACACATATTTTGAACCGGTACGCTCAACATTTACCCCATTAATGCCATAGGAAACTGTCAATGCACGTGCCGTCGGCGGAATCGTTAAATCCGAGTCAAATCATCGGACCACCACTCAGTTTCATCCCTGTTCCGAAACCCCGCTGAATGCAAAACATTCCTTGATTCCCTGACACAGTGCGTATTTCAACCGCCGCGGTCCTTTGAAACCCTCACCCCCGAAAAAATAAGGCGGACGCGCGCAAGCATTAGTACTAGACAAGTTGGGTGACGGAACCATTATAGAGATCGGTCGGTCATTCGATCGCTCCGGCGTGAATTTCCCTTTCTGGTGATATGATCGTCTCAGAACGGAACTGAGTGGGCAACGCGTCCTTGTTGTTGCAAGGTATGTCATCCTCCGCTGCAAGTTGGTAGCCGTTTCGAGGTCGACCGGGACCAGCAGATTCCGGGGTGTAGGCAAACGCGCGCTTCCATTGGACTGGGGACACCGTCACGGGACTGCCATTGGCACTTGGACTGGGTATGCTCATATCTTCAAGTTGGGAATCAGACCCGACTCGGGCTACGTCCAAGGTAGTGTAAAAGGACACTTATCAGTGATCCGTGATTTAGTAGCGCTTTCGCACTGGAGACTTCGGAAGAAGGAGGCGTTTGTTGATTTCCAAGGATTCCTGGCCCTTCGTGAGAAGGTTGCTCGGCGAGAGAAAGGGATGAGAAGTGTATTGTACGACAATACTACGAATAGATGCAGTGCCGACTGTACTATGGACAGGACGCAGTGACAATGAGTGCACGAGGATCTGATACTAGATTCTGTGGGTGTGTGGGGAAGGTCGGTCCGGCGGGTTTTCGTTCGCGAAAGGCCAAGTCACGTGAACTGGGATCACAAACCCTAAACGATGGGGTTGGGTCGAGTTGCGTGACGGACGCGATGAAACCGAGAGAAGGTCGAGGAAAGGACCTACCCTTCTGAGCGCTTGGAGGGTCGAATTGCGCCAGAGAAAATCCGCCGGAAGATGAAAGACGGGTGGAATGGATGGGCACGAAGGGACCAAACCAAAGCGCAGCTGCGATCCACGTTTGTTTCCGAATGGAAGTCCCCAATTTCCGAGGACCGTTTCCCTTCGTTCGATGCCCTGTGCCAATGTCCGCCGGCGATCCCATGACAACGTCAACTTCCTGCGTCCCCGTATCTACGCCCCCGCACCAGCGACACTCCTCTCCCTCTCGACGACCCTTCTCCTCCTGCCACCGTTATGCGGCTATCCAATAGCGACTAAATACGCAGGATTCCGCGCCCTCTTCTCCGCGCTCGCTGTCGCCACGTTCTCGGTGTCGTGTGTCGCATTCGTGTTCGCCGTCGGGTTGTGGAGGGAGGCTGATGTGGTTTCGTTCTTTTTTTCGTTCCTCGCCTATTTCGTTGCATGGAAACGGGCCTCACATATTCTTTGTTTTCTCGTGTTACTGTCGATATCGACGACTCCTCGATGGACGGAACGATTAATCGTTCTGACTATGGTCGCGGTGGATCCGATTGGCGCCTCGCGGTCCTCGAATTCGCGGAACTTTCTCTCTCTCTAGCTGTGGATGTCGCTCGTTGAGAGCGTGACGATGGGGCTCGTCAGTCTCAGCGCGGGATGTGTAGAGTGGGCGGCGTTGTCGTGCCTGCGTCGGTCGAGTGACGTGCAAGCATGATGCACGACGACGCTCGAGTGCGGTCTCGAGCTCGTGATCTTTCTAGTCTGGCATATGTATACGAACGGTTCTGGGACGTTATAAGAATAGATGTAGACGTACGTTGTGGCGGCGATGGTTTTGACAAAGAAGCGGACTCAGTGGTTTGTCTGTGCGGCGGCACCGCCCGATTGTTTGAATTTCACTCCCTGCTGACCATAATGTTGGTGAAGACAGTGGACTGGAAACGAGAGGCAAATTATTCAGCTTGCGAGGAGCGGCGTAAGCCGATGGTAAGTAACATCGTGAGACTGTGAGCAACGAACCACGGAATCGCGTATCGGACATGGGGTAGAGTGAAACCAGATTGGGCGAACTTGCCGCAGTGCCAACTTCATATGGCAGTGATACATCTAGGAGATCGTCTACCATCGTTTATCGTAGCAACTTGGACCTTGAGTCGGAAGGAAGTGTTTTTCACCCGCGTCGTCGGAGCCTGAAAAGCAGCACCCGCGCCGGTCGTTTCCTCCCTCGACGGATCCCTCGCTTTCAAGCTCTTGTCCATATACTCGGGGATGGAAGGTCTCCCAGAGATGGGGCCACACCTGTGGGAGCGTGCCAGGAAGCCCGGAAATGAGCAAGCATTGCATTGCATTTTGCGAAGCCTGACCTTAAGTCAGAACGAGTGGAAGCTTGCAAGACATATTAATATTGCAACATCACAAAAATTGATAAATCATAATAATCCCATGTACATACTGTAGTACAAGCAGAACCTTCGGACGGTTTTGAAAGGGACATAAAGTCGAAACGCACATTCGTTAGTACCGTATACCCCAAAATTCGACATTACAGGCACTCAGCATCGAAGAAGGAAAGGCAAGGCAGAAGTGGAAAAAAAAGTAGTAGTGTGAGTTCAAGAAGAAATGATCAGAGGGCCCTGGGTGCCGTCGAGCGCGTGCTACAAAGGGTAAAGCATTTCAACGGCGAGTAT